>CM026401.1:2315132-2359432 GCA_014843695.1 Archivesica marissinica
TGTGGAAATACTACAAGGTCATACCACAAGGCCTGGGTAACTAGATAGGGGTGCGGAAATACTACAAGGTCATACCACAAGGCCTGGTTAACTAGACAGGGGTGCGGAAATACTACAAGGTCATATCACAAGGCCTGGGTAACTAGACATGGGTGCGGAAATACTACACGGTCATACCACAAGGCCTGGGTAACTAGACATGGGTGCGGAAATACTACAAGGTCCTGCCACAAGGCCTGGGTAACTAGACAGGGGTGCGCAAATACTACAAAGTCATACCATAAGGCCTGGGTAACTAGACAGGGGTGCTCAAATGCTACAAGGTCATACCACAAGGCCTGGGTAACTAGACAGGGGTGCGGAAATACTACAAGGTCATGCCACAAGGCCTGGGTAACTAGACAGGGGTGCGGAAATACTACAGGTCATACCACAAGGCCTGGGTAACTAGACATGGGTGCGGAAATACTACAAGGTCATACCACAAGGCCTGGGTAACTAGACAGGGGTGGAAATACTACAAGGTCATACCACAAGGCCTGGGTAACTAGACAGGGGTGCGGAAATACTACACGGTCATACCACAAGGCCTGGGTAACTAGACAGGGGTGCGGAAATACTACACGGTCATACCACAAGGCCTGGGTAACTAGACAGGGGTGCGGAAATACTACACGGTCATACCACAAGGCCTGGGTAACTAGACAGGGGTGCGGAAATACTACACGGTCATACCACAAGGCCTGGGTAACTAGACAGGGGTGCGGAAATACTACAAGGTCATACCACAAGGCCTGGGTAACTAGACAGGGGTGCGGAAATACTACATGGTCATACCACAAGGCCTGGGTAACTAGACAGGGGTGCGGAAATACTACACGGTCATACCACAAGGCCTGGGTAACTAGACATGGGTGCGGAAATACTACAAGGTCATACCACAAGGCCTGGGTAACTAGACAGGGGTGCGGAAATACTACAAGGTCATACCACAAGGCCTGGGTAACTAGACGGGTGCGGAAATACTACAGGTCATACCACAAGGCCTGGGTAACTAGACAGGGGTGCGGAAATACTACAAGGTCATACCACAAGGCCTGGGTAACTAGACAGGGGTGCGGAAATACTACAAGGTCATACCACAAGGCCTGGGTAACTAGACAGGGGTGCGGAAATACTACACGGTCATACCACAAGGCCTGGGTAACTAGACAGGGGTGCGGAAATACTACAAGGTCATACCACAAGGCCTGGGTAACTAGACAGGGGTGCGGAAATACTACAAGGTCATACCACAAGGCCTGGGTAACTAGACAGGGTGCGGAAATACTACACGGTCATACCACAAGGCCTGGGTAACTAGATGGGTGCGGAAATACTACAAGGTCATACCACAAGGCCTGGGTAACTAGACAGGGGTGCGGAAATACTACACGGTCATACCACAAGGCCTGGGTAACTAGACAGGGGTGCGGAAATACTACACGGTCATACCACAAGGCCTGGGTAACTAGACAGGGTGCGGAAATACTACAAGGTCATACCACAAGGCCTGGGTAACTAGACAGGGGTGCGGAAATACTACACGGTCATACCACAAGGCCTGGGTAACTAGACGGGTGCGGAAATACTACAAGGTCATACCACAAGGCCTGGGTAACTAGACAGGGGTGCGGAAATACTACAAGGTCATACCACAAGGCCTGGGTAACTAGACAGGGGTGCGGAAATACTACAAGGTCATACCACAAGGCCTGGGTAACTAGACAGGGGTGCGGAAATACTACAAGGTCATACCACAAGGCCTGGGTAACTAGATGGGTGCGGAAATACTACACGGTCATACCACAAGGCCTGGGTAACTAGATGGGTGCGGAAATACTACAAGGTCATACCACAAGGCCTGGGTAACTAGACAGGGGTGCGGAAATACTACACGGTCATACCACAAGGCCTGGGTAACTAGACAGGGGTGCGGAAATACTACATGGTCATACCACAAGGCCTGGGTAACTAGACAGGGGTGCGGAAATACTACACAGTCATACCACAAGGCCTGGGTAACTAGACAGAGGTGCGGATATACTACAAGGTCATACCACAAGGCCTGGGTAACTAGACAGGGATGCGGAAATACTACAAGGTCATACCACAAGGCCTGGGTAACTAGATGGGTGCGGAAATACTACACGGTCATACCACAAGGCCTGGGTAACTAGATGGGTGCGGAAATACTACAAGGTCATGCCACAAGGCCTGGGTAACTAGACAGGGGTGCGGAAATACTACACAGTCATACCACAAGCCCTGGGTAACTAGATGGGTGCGGAAATACTACACGGTCATACCACAAGGCCTGGGTAACTAGATGGGTGCGGAAATACTACAAGGTGATGCCACAAGACCTGGGTAACTAGACAGGGGTGCGAAAATACTACAAGGTCATACCACAAGGCCTGGGTAACTAGATGGGTGCGGAAATACTACAAGGTCATGCCACAAGGCCTGGGTAACTAGATGGGTGCGGAAATACTACAAGGTCATGCCACATGGCCTGGGTAACTAGATGGGTGCGGAAATACTACAAGGTCATACCACAAGGCCTGGGTAACTAGACATGGGTGCGGAAATACTACACGGTCATACCACAAGGCCTGGGTAACTAGACATGGGTGCGGAAATACTACAAGGTCATACCACAAGGCCTGGGTAACTAGACAGGGGTGCGGAAATACTACAAGGTCATACCACAAGGCCTGGGTAACTAGACAGGGGTGTGGAAATACTACCGGTCATACCACAAGGCCTGGGTAACTAGACAGGGGTGGAAATACTACAAGGTCATACCACAAGGCCTGGGTAACTAGACAGGGGTGGGAAATACTACACGGTCATACCACAAGGCCTGGGTAACTAGACAGGGGTGCGGAAATACTACATGGTCATACCACAAGGCCTGGGTAACTAGACAGGGGTGCGGAAATACTACAAGGTCATACCACAAGGCCTGGGTAACTAGACAGGGGTGCGGAAATACTACACGGTCATACCACAAGGCCTGGGTAACTAGATGGGTGCGGAAATACTACAAGGTCATACCACAAGGCCTGGGTAACTAGACATGGGTGTGGAAATACTACATGGTCATACCACAAGGCCTGGGTAACTAGACAGGGGTGCGGAAATACTACACGGTCATACCACAAGGCCTGGGTAACTAGACAGGGGTGTGGAAATACTACAAGGTCATACCACAAGGCCTGGGTAACTAGACAGGGGTGCGGAAATACTACAAGGTCATACCACAAGGCCTGGGTAACTAGACAGGGTGCGGAAATACTACACGGTCATACCACAAGGCCTGGGTAACTAGACAGGGGTGCGGAAATACTACACGGTCATACCACAAGGCCTGGGTAACTAGACAGGGGTGCGGAAATACTACATGGTCATACCACAAGGCCTGGGTAACTAGACAGGGGTGCGGAAATACTACACAGTCATACCACAAGGCCTGGGTAACTAGACAGGGGTGCGGAAATACTACAAGGTCATACCACAAGGCCTGGGTAACTAGACAGGGGTGCGGAAATACTACAAGGTCATACCACAAGGCCTGGGTAACTAGATGGGTGCGGAAATACTACACGGTCATACCACAAGGCCTGGGTAACTAGAGGGTGCGGAAATACTACAAGGTCATACCACAAGGCCTGGGTAACTAGACAGGGGTGCGGAAATACTACACGGTCATACCACAAGGCCTGGGTAACTAGATGGGGCGGAAATACTACACGGTCATACCACAAGGCCTGGGTAACTAGATGGGTGCGGAAATACTACAAGGTCATGCCACAAGGCCTGGGTAACTAGACAGGGGTGCGGAAATACTACAAGGTCATACCACAAGGCCTGGGTAACTAGATGGGTGCGGAAATACTACACGGTCATACCACAAGGCCTGGGTAACTAGATGGGTGCGGAAATACTACAAGGTCATGCCACAAGGCCTGGGTAACTAGATGGGTGCGGAAATACTACAAGGTCATGCCACAAGGCCTGGGTAACTAGATGGGTGCGGAAATACTACAAGGTCATACCACAAGGCCTGGGTAACTAGACATGGGTGCGGAAATACTACACGGTCATACCACAAGGCCTGGGTAACTAGACATGGGTGCGGAAATACTACAAGGTCATACCACAAGGCCTGGGTAACTAGACAGGGGTGCGAAATACTACAAGGTCATACCACAAGGCCTGGGTAACTAGACAGGGGTGTGGAAATACTACACGGTCATACCACAAGGCCTGGGTAACTAGACAGGGGTGCGGAAATACTACAAGGTCATACCACAAGGCCTGGGTAACTAGACAGGGGTGTGGAAATACTACATGGTCATACCACAAGGCCTGGGTAACTAGACAGGGTGCGGAAATACTACAAGGTCATACCACAAGGCCTGGGTAACTAGACAGGGGTGCGGAAATACTACAAGGTCATACCACAAGGCCTGGGTAACTAGACAGGGGTGCGGAAATACTACAAGGTCATACCACAAGGCCTGGGTAACTAGACAGGGGTGCGGAAATACTACATGGTCATACCACAAGGCCTGGGTAACTAGACAGGGGTGCGGAAATACTACACGGTCATACCACAAGGCCTGGGTAACTAGACAGGGGTGCGGAAATACTACAAGGTCATACCACAAGGCCTGGGTAACTAGACAGGGGTGCGGAAATACTACACGGTCATACCACAAGGCCTGGGTAACTAGACAGGGGTGCGGAAATACTACAAGGTCATACCACAAGGCCTGGGTAACTAGACAGGGGTGCGGAAATACTACACGGTCATACCACAAGGCCTGGGTAACTAGACAGGGGTGCGGAAATACTACATGGTCATACCACAAGGCCTGGGTAACTAGACAGGGGTGCGGAAATACTACACAGTCATACCACAAGGCCTGGGTAACTAGACAGAGGTGCGGATATACTACAAGGTCATACCACAAGGCCTGGGTAACTAGACAGGGATGCGGAAATACTACAAGGTCATACCACAAGGCCTGGGTAACTAGATGGGTGCGGAAATACTACACGGTCATACCACAAGGCCTGGGTAACTAGATGGGTGCGGAAATACTACAAGGTCATGCCACAAGGCCTGGGTAACTAGACAGGGGTGCGGAAATACTACACAGTCATACCACAAGCCCTGGGTAACTAGATGGGTGCGGAAATACTACACGGTCATACCACAAGGCCTGGGTAACTAGATGGGTGCGGAAATACTACAAGGTCATACCACAAGGCCTGGGTAACTAGATGGGTGCGGAAATACTACAAGGTGATGCCACAAGACCTGGGTAACTAGACAGGGGTGCGGAAATACTACAAGGTCATACCACAAGGCCTGGGTAACTAGATGGGTGCGGAAATACTACACGGTCATGCCACAAGGCCTGGGTAACTAGATGGGTGCGGAAATACTACAAGGTCATGCCACAAGGCCTGGGTAACTAGATGGGTGCGGAAATACTACAAGGTCATGCCACATGGCCTGGGTAACTAGATGGGTGCGGAAATACTACAAGGTCATACCACAAGGCCTGGGTAACTAGACATGGGTGCGGAAATACTACACGGTCATACCACAAGGCCTGGGTAACTAGACATGGGTGCGGAAATACTACAAGGTCCTGCCACAAGGCCTGGGTAACTAGACAGGGGTGCGCAGATACTACAAGGTCATACCATAAGGCCTGGGTAACTAGACAGGGGTGTGGAAATACTACACGGTCATACTACAAGGTCCTGCCACAAGGCCTGGGTAACTAGACAGGGGTGCGCAAATACTACAAGGTCATACCATAAGGCCTGGGTAACTAGACAGGGGTGTTGAAATACTACATGGTCATACCACAAGGCCTGGGTAACTAGACATGGGTGCGGAAATACTACAAGGTCCTGCCACAAGGCCTGGGTAACTAGACAGGGGTGCGCAAATACTACAAGGTCATACCATAAGGCCTGGGTAACTAGACAGGGGTGCGGAAATACTACAAGGTCATACCACAAGGCCTGGGTAACTAGACAGGGGTGCGGAAATACTACATGGTCATACCACAAGGCCTGGGTAACTAGACAGGGGTGCGGAAATACTACAAGGTCATACCACAAGACCTGGGTAACTAGACAGGGGTGTGGAAATACTACAAGGTCATGCCACAAGGCCTGGGTAACTAGACATGGGTGCGGAAATACTACATGGTCATACCACAAGGCCTTGGTAACTAGACAGGGGTGCGGAAATACTACAAGGTCATACCATAAGGCCTGGGTAACTAGACAGGGGTGTGGAAATACTACAAGGTCATACCACAAGGCCTGGGTAACTAGACAGAGGTGCGCAAATACTACAAGGTCATACCACAAGGCCTGGGTAACTAGACAGTGGTGCGGAAATACTACAAGGTCATACCACAAGGCCTGGGTAACTAGACAGGGGTGCGGAAATACTACAAGGTCATACCACAAGGCCTGGGTAACTAGACAGGGGTGTGGAAATACTACACGGTCATACCACAAGGCCTGGGTAACTAGACAGGGGTGTGGAAATACTACAAGGTCATACCACAAGGCCTGGGTAACTAGACAGGGGTGCGGAAATACTACATGGTCATACCACAAGGCCTGGGTAACTAGACATGGGTGCGGAAATACTACACGGTCATACCACAAGGCCTGGGTAACTAGACAGGGGTGCGGAAATACTACAAGGTCATACCACAAGGCCTGGGTAACTAGACAGGGGTGCGGAAATACTACAAGGTCATACCACAAGGCCTGGGTAACTAGACAGGGGTGCGGAAATACTACACGGTCATACCACAAGGCCTGGGTAACTAGACAGGGGTGCGGAAATACTACACGGTCATACCACAAGGCCTGGGTAACTAGACAGGGGTGCGGAAATACTACACGGTCATACCACAAGGCCTGGGTAACTAGACAGGGGTGCGGAAATACTACATGGTCATACCACAAGGCCTGGGTAACTAGACAGGGGTGCGGAAATACTACAAGTCATACCACAAGGCCTGGGTAACTAGACAGGGGTGCGGAAATACTACAAGGTCATACCACAAGGCCTGGGTAACTAGACAGGGGTGCGGAAATACTACAAGGTCATACCACAAGGCCTGGGTAACTAGATGGGTGCGGAAATACTACACGGTCATACCACAAGGCCTGGGTAACTAGATGGGTGCGGAAATACTACAAGGTCATACCACAAGGCCTGGGTAACTAGACAGGGGTGCGGAAATACTACACGGTCATACCACAAGGCCTGGGTAACTAGACAGGGGTGCGGAAATACTACATGGTCATACCACAAGGCCTGGGTAACTAGACAGGGGTGCGGAAATACTACAAGGTCATACCACAAGGCCTGGGTAACTAGACAGGGGTGCGGAAATACTACACGGTCATACCACAAGGCCTGGGTAACTAGATGGGTGCGGAAATACTACAAGGTCATACCACAAAGCCTGGGTAACTAGACATGGGTGTGGAAATACTACATGGTCATACCACAAGGCCTGGGTAACTAGACAGGGGTGCGGAAATACTACACGGTCATACCACAAGGCCTGGGTAACTAGACAGGGTGCGGAAATACTACAAGGTCATACCACAAGGCCTGGGTAACTAGACAGGGGTGCGGAAATACTACAAGGTCATACCACAAGGCCTGGGTAACTAGACAGGGGTGCGGAAATACTACACGGTCATACCACAAGGCCTGGGTAACTAGACAGGGGTGCGGAAATACTACAAGGTCATACCACAAGGCCTGGGTAACTAGACAGGGGTGCGGAAATACTACACGGTCATACCACAAGGCCTGGGTAACTAGACAGAGGTGCGGAAATACTACAAGGTCATACCACAAGGCCTGGGTAACTAGACAGGGATGCGGAAATACTACAAGGTCATACCACAAGGCCTGGGTAACTAGATGGGTGCGGAAATACTACACGGTCATACCACAAGGCCTGGGTAACTAGATGGGTGCGGAAATACTACAAGGTCATACCACAAGGCCTGGGTAACTAGACAGGGGTGCGGAAATACTACACGGTCATACCACAAGGCCTGGGTAACTAGACAGGGGTGCGGAAATACTACAAGGTCATACCACAAGGCCTGGGTAACTAGACAGGGGTGCGGAAATACTACACGGTCATACCACAAGGCCTGGGTAACTAGACAGGGGTGCGGAAATACTACAAGGTCATACCACAAGGCCTGGGTAACTAGACAGGGGTGCGGAAATACTACAAGGTCATACCACAAGGCCTGGGTAACTAGATGGGTGCGGAAATACTACACGGTCATACCACAAGGCCTGGGTAACTAGATGGGTGCGGAAATACTACAAGGTCATACCACAAGGCCTGGGTAACTAGATGGGTGCGGAAATACTACAAGGTCATACCACAAGGCCTGGGTAACTAGATGGGTGCGGAAATACTACAAGGTCATACCACAAGGCCTGGGTAACTAGACAGGGGTGCGGAAATACTACAAGGTCATACCACAAGGCCTGGGTAACTAGACAGGGGTGCGGAAATACTACAAGGTCATACCACAAGGCCTGGGTAACTAGACAGGGTGAAATACTACAAGGTCATACCACAAGGCCTGGGTAACTAGACAGGGGTGCGGAAATACTACAAGGTCATACCACAAGGCCTGGGTAACTAGACAGGGGTGCGGAAATACTACAAGGTCATACCACAAGGCCTGGGTAACTAGACAGGGGTGCGGAAATACTACAAGGTCATACCACAAGGCCTGGGTAACTAGACAGGGGTGCGGAAATACTACAAGGTCATACCACAAGGCCTGGGTAACTAGACAGGGGTGCGGAAATACTACACGGTCATACCACAAGGCCTGGGTAACTAGATGGGTGCGGAAATACTACAAGGTCATACCACAAGGCCTGGGTAACTAGACAGGGGTGCGGAAATACTACATGGTCATACCACAAGACCTGGGTAACTAGACAGGGGTGTGGAAATACTACAAGGTCATGCCACAAGGCCTGGGTAACTAGACATGGGTGCGGAAATACTACATGGTCATACCACAAGGCCTGGGTAACTAGACAGGGGTGCGGAAATACTACAAGGTCATACCATAAGGCCTGGGTAACTAGACAGGGGTGTGGAAATACTACAAGGTCATACCACAAGGCCTGGGTAACTAGACAGAGGTGCGCAAATACTACAAGGTCATACCACAAGGCCTGGGTAACTAGACAGTGGTGCGGAAATACTACAAGGTCATACCACAAGGCCTGGGTAACTAGACAGGGGTGCGCAAATACTACAAGGTCATACCACAAGACCTGGGTAACTAGACAGGGGTGTGGAAATACTACAAGGTCATACCACAAGGCCTGGGTAACTAGATAGGGGTGCGGAAATACTACAAGGTCATACCACAAGGCCTGGTTAACTAGACAGGGGTGCGGAAATACTACAAGGTCATATCACAAGGCCTGGGTAACTAGACATGGGTGCGGAAATACTACACGGTCATACCACAAGGCCTGGGTAACTAGACATGGGTGCGGAAATACTACAAGGTCCTGCCACAAGGCCTGGGTAACTAGACAGGGGTGCGCAAATACTACAAAGTCATACCATAAGGCCTGGGTAACTAGACAGGGGTGCTCAAATGCTACAAGGTCATACCACAAGGCCTGGGTAACTAGACAGGGGTGCGGAAATACTACAAGGTCATGCCACAAGGCCTGGGTAACTAGACAGGGGTGCGGAAATACTACACGGTCATACCACAAGGCCTGTGTAACTAGATGGGTGCGGAAATACTACAAGGTCATACCACAAGGCCTGGGTAACTAGATGGGTGCGGAAATACTACAAGGTCATACCACAAGGCCTGGGTAACTAGATGGGTGCGGAAATACTACAAGGTCATGCCACAAGGCCTGGGTAACTAGACAGGGTTGTGGAAATACTACAAGGTCATACCACAAGGCCTGGGTAACTAGATGGGTGCGGAAATACTACACGGTCATACCACAAGGCCTGGGTAACTAAATGGGTGCGGAAATACTACAAGGTCATGCCACAAGGCATGGGTAAATAGATGGGTGCGGAAATACTACAAGGTCATGCCACAAGGCCTGGGTAACTAGATGGGTGCGGAAATACTACACGGTCATAACACAAGGCCTGGGTAACTAGGCATGGGTGCGGAAATACTACACGGTCATACCACAAGGCCTGGGTAACTAGACATGGGTGCGGAAATACTACAAGGTCCTGCCACAAGGCCTGGGTAACTAGACAGGGGTGCGCAAATACTACAAAGTCATACCATAAGGCCTGGGTAACTAGACAGGGGTGTGGAAATACTACAAGGTCATACCACAAGGCCTGGGTAACTAGACAGGGGTGCGCAAATACTACAAGGTCATACCACAAGGCCTGGGTAACTAGACAGGGGTGTGGAAATACTACACGGTCATACCACAAGGCCTGGGTAACTAGACAGGGGTGTGGAAATACTACAAGGTCATACCACAAGGCCTGGGTAACTAGACAGGGGTGTGGAAATACTACAAGGTCATACCACAAGGCCTGGGTAACTAGACAGGGGTGTGGAAATACTACAAGGTCATACCACAAGGCCTGGGTAACTAGACAGGGGTGTGGAAATACTACAAGGTCATACCACAAGGCCTGGGTAACTAGACAGGGGTGTGGAAATACTACAAGGTCATACCACAAGGCCTGGGTAACTAGACAGGGGTGCGGAAATACTACAAGGTCATACCACAAGGCCTGGGTAACTAGACAGGGGTGCGGAAATACTACAAGGTCATACCACAAGGCCTGGGTAACTAGACAGGGGTGTGGAAATACTACACGGTCATACCACAAGGCCTGGGTAACTAGACAGGGGTGTGGAAATACTACACAGTCATACCACAAGGCCTGGGTAACTAGACAGGGGTGTGGAAATACTACACGGTCATACCACAAGGCCTGGGTAACTAGACAGGGGTGCGGAAATACTACACGGTCATGCCACAAGGCCTGGGTAACTAGACAGGGGTGCGGATATACTACAAGGTCATACCACAAGGCCTGGGTAACTAGACAGGGGTGTGGAAATACTACACTGTCATACCACAAGGCCTGGGTAACTAGACAGGGGTGTGGAAATACTACACGGTCATACCACAAGGCCTGGGTAACTAGACAGGGGTGTGGAAATACTACACGGTCATACCACAAGGCCTGGTTAACTAGACAGGGGTGCGGAAATACTACACGGTCATGCCACAAGGCCTGGGTAACTAGACAGGGGTGCGGAAATCCTATATGCCTGTATCACATATTACAACGAAGCAGTTGAGAGGGCCGTACATACAAAGAATTGATAGTAGCCCCGTGGATTGGAATGTTGGCTACAGGGTAACCACAAGGCTGCAATATTAAAATTGTGTGATGTGGTCGTGTCGTGCGGGAACCGTCACATCCAGAATAGATATTAGTATTTGTTATGGTCCGCCTCCGTGGTCGAGTATTTAAGGTCGCTGACTTGTATACCACTGTAACCTATCATCACTGATGGTCACGGGTTCGAGCCCCGCTCAGGCCGTGTCTCATTATATGAAAAAGTTGCCAGTTTCTTACGGAGGTTGGTGTACCCAAGTACTGGTTAACCGCTGGAGCCTGCCCAGGAAAGGTGTTGTTAAGTAAACTCCCCACCTGCGATATAGCCCGTAATGGTGCTGATGCAGGCGTAAAACCCGAAATATAACGTAGCATATAAATAAGTATTTGTTATGTGAGTGCACAGCTAATGCGTATTATAAACATAAACAGTTTTTTAGAGGAAAACACACAAAAACGTTTGCATCACGATGAAGGCCATGTGGCTGAACATTCGATAATGAGTAGATTTAATAGTCTGCCTATAATGAACTGTTGTCTCCCTTGGAAGTTGGAAGTTGGAGATAGTACAATTTTGTATTAACTCTTTAAATATTGTTACTATTTTAGGCCACAGCATTTGACTGGTATACAGATGATATGTAATATATGCGGAGGAAAGATGATTGGAGCCACAGTGAACTCTACAGAAATCCAGTTTTATCCTGGTCAGGTTAGAGCTGGTAACTACCTTGCGGATACACATACGGCAGGGTAAGGTACCCTGAGCAGGTTAAAGCCAGACCCGTTGGTCAACCACGACCTATCCATGCCATGCGTTTAATTTGTATTAGAATCAGTTTTGCAATTGTTGACAGAAGAAAAGTTGACTTGTGCATTCAGCTCTTGGTGTTTCGTCAGTCATTCCGAGTAGTTCATGTTGCCTGGCAACAAGCATATTGTGTTACAACCATTACAGTTTATAAAATATTTATTGCCAGGGATCATTCTAGTGGGCGAAATTGTCGCCCTAGGGACCCTGACTTCGCCCTCTGTGGGTCCCACTTCTCCCTAAAAAAAAAATGTTTTTGGTTTTTACGATTTTCAAACAAAATTTTGTCTAGTAAGATATACTGGCCCATTATAAAGCACTCCTATTCAAATGTTGTATTTAATGGTTGTACTGTGCATTTTAACCCTATTTTGCAGAAGTATATTAAATCATCAAATGACAAAAACACCAAATGAAAACTTAAATCATCAAATGACAAAAACACCAAATGAAAACTTAAATCACTGAATAACAAAAACACCAAATGAAAACTTAAATCACTGAATGGCAAAAATACCAAATGAAAACTTGTGCTCTCTAAAAATGATGAAATAGAAGAAAACTTAAATCACCGAATGGCAAAAATACCAAATGAAAACGTAAATCACCGAATGACAAAAACACAAAATGAAAACTTAAATCACCGAATGGCAAAAATACCAAATGAAAACTTGTGCTCTCTAAAAATTTAAGTATATTAAAGAACACCATTTAAGGAAGCGATCACGCGCTTTCTCACTTCTCCCAAAAATTCTGACCTAGAATGAACCCTGATTGCACATTAATAAGTATATACATACAATGTACTACAACTAGACAAGTGCTACATTTTCTGGAATCTGAATACAAGTAGAAACTTACATAAATTAATTTTATGAGATTAATATTTACAAAGAAATGTAATCACATGACATCGATATATTGCCTGTTTTAATTTGCTAATCATCTGCAGTATTTTGCAGGAGTGTATGTTTATTAATGCAAGCTGCGTTGCCATGTTTCCTGATGGGGAATGCACCCGGGATGATGACATTGGGCGGTGGGACCAATGCTGAAATGGCACCTCCTATTGACTACACTTTAATGGTATGTATTAATGGCCAGGGGACGATCATCTTCACGGATGGGACCATACTAAAATGGCTCCTATAGACTGCACTGTGCTGGTATGTACTAATTGCCTGGAATATGTAGATGTGGGACCAATACGGAAATACCTCCTCTGATTGACTTTACTGTGCTGGTATGTATTAATTGCCTGGAACATGTAGATGTGGGACCAATACGGAAATACCTTCTCTGAATGACTACACTGTGCTGGTATGTATTAATTGCCTGGAATATGTAGATGTGGAACCAATACAGAAATACCTCCTCTGATTGACTGCACTGTGCTGGTATATATTAATTGCTTGGAACATGTAGATGTGGGACCAATACAGAAATACACCCCTCCTATAGACTACACAGTAGTGGTATGTATTAATGGCCCTGGAATGTTGATGTACGGTTGTGTTTGGTTGCAATCTGATAAATCCCAGTGATACTAAATCGAACATGTTGTTAAATCGACATTCAGAGAAATAAAGCACGATAATTGTAACGTCATTTACGAAAGTGTTTCTGAGTAACGTTACTTACAAAAGTGTTTCTGAGTAACTTTACTTATTAAAGTGTTTCTGAGTAACGTTACTTACGAAAGTGTTTCTGAGTAACATTACTTACAAAAGTGTTTCTGAGTAACTTTACTTACAAAAGTGTTTCTGAGTAACATTACTTATGAAAGTGTTTCTGAGTAATGTTACTTACGAAAGTGTTTCTGAGTAACGTTACTTACGAAAGTGTTTCTGATTGATGTCGCAGAGTTTGTACACCGGTAAGCACTCCATGGGTACTGTGCTAAACCTTTCTTTAAATGTCGTAGATTTAACTGACCAGTTTATAAGACACTTATTTTTGCACCAACATAAATATTACCATTCAATCCATTCTCTAACCCTTAAAATTAGTCATCTTCTTTAATAAATCTAATTAGGCTGCATACCTCGCCTCTATGACACTAGTTATGACAACATATTAGGTATGTCACAATACACCTGAAGCGTACAACAATGTATTGCAATACACAAAACACGTATTGTGATACGTGTTATGGCTGTCGCGATATGCCTGAAGCGTACCACGATATATTGGAATGCACGAAACACGTATTGCGATACGTTATTGTTATGGCTGTCGCGATATGCCTGAAGCGTACCACGATATATTGGAATGCACGAAACACATATTGCGATACGTTATTGTTATGGCTGTCGCGATATGCCTGAAGCATACCACGATATATTGGAATGCACGAAACACGTATTGTGATACGTACCACAATATATGGCGCTTCATTTGTGGATGTTGTATTGTGATGAAGTTTCCAACAAGACGTCAGTTTTGTGAACATTTAATCAACTATTAAACCACGAGTACGATTTGACTTTAGTACTACATGGCTGTCACATCATGATAATTGTCATACTGTGTTATAAAACATGGAGGGGATTATATCCGTATTCCTATATACACACATAGACACCAGAAGAATGAATTGTGCTGCATTATTATATCCGTATTCCTATATACACACATAGATACCAGAAGAATGAATTGTGCTGCATTATTATGTCCGTATTCCTATATACACACATAGACACCAGAAGAATGAATTGTGCTGCATTATTATGTCCGTATTCCTATATACACACATAGACACCAGAAGAATGAATTGTGCTGCATTATTATTATGCTATTGTTTCCTATGTATAGACACATTGTCTTTGCAGGTATTTAAGCCTATTGCTGAGAAGTTTGGGGTGAAATTTGATTGTGATATAGTACGCAGGTAAGTCAGAATCTTATTTACGGCCTGTATTTCGTAATTAAACATACCTCTCGCCATTACAGCTTCACTCGCAGGGTTCCCTCTATCTGAATGTTTGTCTGCGTCACTTCTGTCGCCAATTGAAAAACACTGGAGCCACCAACTAAGAGCCATATAGTTCACAAATAAATATTTGAAGCCATGTATTCGACAAAACATGCCCCCCCCCAAAAGTTGCGCCAAATATCTTCGCCAATTCACAAAATTTAGCGCCAATATCTATTTTTTGGGTGCCATTGATGACCGATAGCGTGAACCCTGACCCGTACACCAGTTTATCATTGGTGACCGATAGCGTGAACCCTGACCCGTACACCAGTTTATCATTGGTGACCGACAGCGTGAACCCTGACCCGTACACCAGTTTATCATTGATGACCGATAGCGTGAACCCTGACCCGTACACCAGTTTATCATTGGTGACCGATAGCGTGAACCCTGACCCGTACACCAGTTTATCATTGATGACCGATAGCGTGAACCCTGACCCGTACACCAGTTTATCATTGGTGACCGACAGCGTGAACCCTGACCCGTACACCAGTTTATCATTGATGACCGACAGCGTGAACCCTGACCCGTACACCAGTTTATCATTGGTGACCGATAGCATGAACCCTGACCCGTACACCAGTTTATCATTGGTGACCGATAGCATGAACCCTGACCTGTACACCAGTTTATCATTGGTGACCGATAGCATGAACCCTGACCTGTACACCAGTTTATCATTGATGACCGATGTGAACCCTGACCCGTACACCAGTTTATCATTGGTGACCGATAGCATGAAATCCGGACCCGTACACCAGTTTATCATTGGTGACCGATAGCGTGAACCATGACCCGTACACCAGTTTATCATTGGTGACCGGTAGCATGAACCCTGACCCATACACCAGTTTATCATTGATGACCGATGTGAACCCTGACCCGTACACCAGTTTATCATTGGTGACCGATAGCGTGAACCCTGACCCGTACACCAGTTTATCATTGATGACCGACAGCGTGAACCCTGACCCGTACACCAGTTTATCATAGTTTGGGTTGTATTTGTATATATTACACATTCCACGTGTTTGTCGCGATTGTTTAACCGTGGATCTTCATGACTGAACAGTCATTTGCCTCTCACTGTTCTTTGAGTGTTTCTCTGTTTGGATTATTTGTGAGGTTCATACTCTAGCTTGCAGTGTGCCAGTAAATCTAGCCGGGTACTTGTCCATCTACTACAATCGTGAAGCTGTAGAGTCAATATTTAATACTTGTCCATCTACTACAATCGTGAAGCTGTAGAGTCAATATTTAATACTTGTCCATCTACTACAATCGTGAAGCTGTAGAGTCAATATTTAATACTTGTCCATCTACTACAATCGTGAAGCTGTAGAGTCAATATTTAATACTTGTCCATCTACTACAATCGTGAAGCTGTAGAGTCAATATTTTAATCTTAATTCCGAT
The DNA here is from genome assembly GCA_014843695.1 of Archivesica marissinica. Taxonomy (NCBI): domain Eukaryota; kingdom Metazoa; phylum Mollusca; class Bivalvia; order Venerida; family Vesicomyidae; genus Archivesica; species Archivesica marissinica. Next base: position 2,331,853 of record CM026401.1, read on the forward strand.
TGCAGCGCAATCCAGTAAACGAAAATGGCATAAACCTTATTTCTGGGAGTATCAGTTGTATAATCACAAACAATTACAGTCTAGTATGTTTTAAATGACATCCATTTGATTCGGTCAATGCTAAATATAACTAGAGGTCATTTGAGACGGCTATGAATTAAAATTGAAGTGACATAATCTTGGGTAGCACATAACAGGGAGTCTCTCAGGCAGTCAAGAATGTGGTTTCCATCACAAATACCACGGAGGGATCTGAGGATCATGGCACACTCATGTTTGATCTTGATCATTTGTCTGTTGTATCTAACTGACACACCGACATTGATCATTTGTCTGTTGTATCTAACTGACACACCGACATTGATCATTTGTCTGTTGTATCTAACTGACACACCGACATTGATCATTTGTCTGTTGTATCTAACTGACACACCGACATAGATCATTTGTCTGTTGTATCTAACTGACACACCGACATTGATCATTTGTCTGTTGTATCTAACTGACACACTGATCTTGATCATTTGTCTGTTGTATCTAACTGACACACCGACATTGATCATTTGTCTGTTGTATCTAACTGACACACCGACATTGATCATTTGTCTGTTGTATCTAACTGACACACCGACATTGATCATTTGTCTGTTGTATCTAACTCCAGCTGTCCGATTAGCGCAGAGGTTAGCGCGCTCGCTTATCACCAATGCAACCCGGGTTCGATCCTCGGGACCGGGAAGTATGTGAGATGGTACGGTTGTCGCCAGATCGAACAGGTGGGTTTTCTCGGGGTACTCAGGTTTCCTCCCACATAAATGACTACATACACGCTTTCATCCGCGCCAACGAGAGTGATTAATATAAGTTGTTAAAACTTGCTTCGCAATCGTTGTAAAATAAATAAAGTTTTAAAAAAAAAGAAGAAGAAAACTGATGCATCAATCTTGATCATTTGTCCGTTGTATTTAACTGACACATCAATCTTGATCATTTGTCCGTTGTATTTAACTGACACATCAATCTTGATCATTTGTCCGTTGTATCTAACTGACACATCAATCTTGATCATTTGTCCGTTGTATTTAACTGACACATCAATCTTGATCATTTGTCCGTTGTATCTAACTGACCCACTGATCAAGTTAAGAACAGAAACAACTCTTATTTAGTTTATACAAATTTATTTTAGCTCGATTGCGAAACAAGTTATTTCAACTTATATAAATCACTCTCGAGACCTCATTCCTGATGGAATCCATCGCCACGAGGGAGAGAGAAGAGGCAACGTGGAATTTAAATGCCTTGCCTAAGGGCACAATCGTAACGGCTCCAGTGGGGTTCGAACTCCGGACCTTTCGCACCTGAAGCGAACGTGCATCCACTGCGCTATTACGACTTCCACTCATATTTGGTTACAGTCTTGTATTTCTTACATCACACATTTTGTTTCAGGGGTTATTATCCTAAAGGTGGCGGAAAAGTCTTTGTTAAAGTTCACCCAGTGAAAGAACTGTCCCCCGTGACTATGCTAGATCGGGGCAATGTCACGCACATCTATGGCAGAGCGTTTGTAGCTGGAGTATTGCCGATCAGGGTAGGTTACCTTTGTATTTTACCCAGTGAAAGAACTGTCCCCTGTGACTATGCTAGATCGGGGCAATGTCACGCACATCTATGGCAGAGCGTTTGTAGCGGGAGTATTGCCGATCAGGGTAGGTTACCGTTGTATTTTACCCAGTGAAAGAACCGTCGCCCATGACTATGTTGTAATTATATTTTGGAAATATTGTTTCATGAATAGTTTTTGAAAGCTTTATGATTGAGTTTATTTACCCTCGCCTCTGGCGAACCATGTGGGTGAGCGTTTTGTTGTTGAAAGCTCTGAAAATTTGTACTATATAAATGCTACTGTATTTGTGTGTGTGTTTTACATTTATTTATCGTCACTACCAGTTGCCCATATGAGCGACGCCTCCTGAAAAGATTAGTCATTTTAGATTTTTGGAGGATAGTGCAATGATACAGACAGAGACCCATTCCAGAGTCTCCTCTTATTCGTTTACATGCACGGTGTACAGCACCAACACGAGACCTCGGTTTAATGTCCCATTTGAAAGACTGTTAATTTTATTAGGGTCAGATGGGGGATCGAACCTGCGATCCATGGATTACCAGAGTGCTCCTGTATGTTAGTCTGATTGGTTATTATATGGTCAGGTGGAGTCGATATCTATACAAAGCCCCATTTGCAAGCACATTGAGATATTCTTAGCAGCAGATGAATTGACATTATTATTAATTTCATTTCTTTTTCAATAATAAGTTATTCAGAATTTTAGCAGAATTTTAAAGATATGCCTACAAATGAACTGTTTTTATTTTGTGAAATTACCTCCCTTTATTGCTGGGTTAGTGTTCAAAATCGGCTATAGCTCACTCTAGCTTTATTGCTAAATATTAATGCAGGGTTCCCTCTGTCTGAATGTTTGTCTGCGCCACTTCTGTCGCCAATTGAAAAACACTGGAGCCAATTTAAAAAACTTGGAGCCAACTAAGAGCCATATAGTTCACAAAACATGTGCCAACATTTTTTTTTTTAAATATTGCGCCAAATATTTTCGCTAATTCACAAAATTTAGCGCCAATATTTGTTATCTGTCGCAATTGGCGCCATTGGCGACCGACAGCGGGAACCCTGCAATGTATGATGCTATCCGTCCATCTATACGCTTGCTGGTGTATTTATATTACAGGTGGCACATGAGATGGTTGATAAATGTGTGCAGGAGATACAACTGGAATACAAGGGGATTCCTATCAAAATTGATGTTGTCAAGGATACAAACTGTGTCGGAAATGGCACAGGAATCATGTACGTTCATCTTCTCAATTTTCAGGAATTTAGTTTTGTAATCAAAGGCATTGAAGGACTGCAACATTGTAATCTGTCTTAAAAATCTTGAGGAGTTTTCTTTTGAAAACTATCCGAAAAACCCAATGACAGAAATGACTGAAAATCTGTAGATACATTGTACTATAAACATCTCTAGGATCAGAGGCTACCATTGCCCTGTGATATATGGACAATTGTATGCTATAGGAGCAGAGGCTACCATTGCCCTGTGATATATGGACAATTGTATGCTATAGGACCAGAGGCTACCATTGCCCTGTGATATATGGACAATTGTATGCTATAGGACCAGAGGCTACCATTGCCCTGTGATATATGGACAATTGTATGCTATAGGACCAGAGGCTGCCATTGCCCTGTGCTATATAGACAATTGTATGTTATAGGACCAGAGGCTACCATTGCCCTGTGATATATAGACAATTGTATGCTATAGGACCAGAGGCTACCATTGCCCTGTGCTATATAGACAATTGTATGTTATAGGACCAGAGGCTACCATTGCCCTGTGATATATAGACAATTGTATGCTATAGGACCAGAGACTACCATTGCCCTGTGATATATGGACAATTGTATGCTATAGGACCAGTAGCCCAATATTTAACGGCTAGTTTTAGTCTCAAGCAAATTTTTCTTGTAATAATCTGCTGTGATCGTTTTTCCAGTTGGAACCATGTGTAGCCTAGAAAGTCCATATGCCCGCATTGCTCCCTAGACCATGACTTTAGCGCCGTTCCCCACACAGGTGACACCGGGTGGGTACCTGATCACATTTGCGGACCCCACACTATATAAGTTTTCTGATTTGGAGGATGGAAGAGATTCAGTCTACATCCGTTATGTCGAATTCCGTCGGACCGAATAAAATATTTCGACATAACCGAAGTTTGACTTAACGAAATTCAATATAAACATATCCAGTTATATGTCAAATGATAGTGTCTGAAACGGGACTTTGATCCAAATTCGAGATAACAGGAGAATTCGACATAACTGACTTTCACATAATTAATGTAAACTGTACTTGGTACTCTCGTTCAAAATTACAAAATTTTCTTTCCGATTTTAAATGTGTTTTCAAATGTCATCCATTTCTTCTGCTGTTGAGATTTTTGTCTTTTAAAGGGTTTCCATTTCTTCTATTCCCCCAGCTTCCTAGTAGATTTCCCACTCTTGTACTTCACTTTCTTAGCCCTACCCCATACTTTCGTAGTGAGGAAGGTATCCAACAGGATGGTGGTTCTTCCCGGGTCCAGGACACTGGGTGTCTCCCTCCACCACTTGAACACTGGGTGTCTCCCTCCACCACTTGAAGCTGCAAAATTCTAAATCATCATAGCTGAGTGTATGTCCAAATCAAACAACTGAACAAACAGTAAAAGCAATAAAACCACGAAACTACATAAAGCAATTGAAAATACCGTAATCGTGTATGTATAAGACACACTTTTCCCCCTCTAAGCAGTATTGCTCTGAGTTCAAGATAGAGAGAAATGTCTGTGATTCGTTTATCTCTCCAACCAATTTCCGACTACCGTAATCGTGTATGTATAAGACACACTTTTCCCCCTCTAAGCAGTATTGCTCTGAGTTCAAGATAGAGAGAAATGTCTGTGATTCGTTTATCTCTCCAACCAATTTCCGACTACCGTAATCGTGTATGTATAAGACACACTTTTTCCCCTCCAAAATAGTATCCAAAAGTCTGGTGTGTCTTATACTCTAGTTTAGAACTAAATTCCATTGTTTCAAAGACTCAAAAACGACAAATGGCATATTACAACAAAGGGAAATAAATGTTTCATACTATTTTGATATCTAGATTTGTTTTATGTTTTTGTTTTTCACACAGAGTGTGTGCACGTACAGATACTGGTTGTGTACTGAGTGCAAATGCCTTAGGGAAGAAAAGTAGGTGAAACATTGTGCGTTTTATGTTTATTTGTCGCTACCGGTTACCCATATGAGTGACACATCATATACAGAGTAGTCATTTTAGATTTTGGAGGATAGTGCAACGATACAGACAGAGACCCATTCCAGAGTATCCTCTGGTTCTTTTACGTGCACGGTGTAAAGCACCGACACACTGGTTTAAAGTCTCGTTCAAAATACTCTTGATACAAGTCATTTTAGCAGGGTCATAGCAGGGGATCAAACCGGTGACCCCTAGATTACAACCTAGATTACAAGTCCAGTGTGTTAAGCACTGGACCACTGATCTGCTATGAAACTCTTGAGTAATTAGATAGTAATCAGGCAGTTCTTTGGCAACATAGATACATGCATAAACACCTGAACAAAATGAGAGTAAATCTATCATTCCAACCATTGAAGGCCCTTTAGTACCTACATCTGACCAGTAGTATATGAGTTATTACCCTTGAGTATCTACATCTGACCAGTAGTATATGAGTTATTACCCTTGAGTATCTACATCTGACCTGTAGTATATGAGTTATTGCCCTTGTGTACATACATCAGACCTGTAGTATATGAGTTATTACCCTTGCGTATCTACATCTGACCTGTAGTATATGAGTTATTACCCTTGTGTACATACATCTGACCTGTAGTATATGAGTTATTACCCTTGGAGTATCTACAACTGACCTGTAGTATATGAGTTATTACCCTTGTGTACATACATCTGACCAGTAGTATATGAGTTATTACCCTTGTGTACATACGTCTGACCTGTAGTATACAAGTTATTACCCTTGTGTACATACATCTGACCAGTAGTATATGAGTTATTACCCTTGTGTACATACGTCTGACCTGTAGTATATGAGTTATTACCCTTGTGTACATACGTCTGACCTGTAGTATATGAGTTATTACCCTTGTGTACATACGTCTGACCTGTAGTATATGAGTTATTACCCTTGTGTACATACATCAGACCTGTAGTATATGAGTTATTACCCTTGTGTACATACATCAGACATGTAGTATATGAGTTATTACCCTTGTGTACATACATCAGACCAGTAGTATATGAGTTATTACCCTTGTGTACATACATCAGACCTGTAGTATATGAGTTATTACCCTTGTGTACATACATCAGACCAGTAGTATATGAGTTATTACCCTTGCGTATCTACATCTGACCTGTGGTATATGAGTTATTACCCTTGTGTACATACATCAGACCTGTAGTATATGAGTTATTGCCCTTGTGTACATACATCAGACCAGTAGTATATGAGTTATTACCCTTGTGTACATACATCAGACCAGTAGTATATGAGTTATTACCCTTGTGTACATACATCAGACCAGTAGTATATGAGTTATTGCCCTTGTGTACATACATCAGACCTGTAGTATATGAGTTATTGCCCTTGTGTACATACATCAGACCAGTAGTATATTAGTTATTACCCTTGTGTACATACATCAGACCTGTAGTATATGAGTTATTACCCTTGTGTACATACGTCTGACCTGTAGTATATGAGTTATTGCCCTTGTGTACATACATCAGACCTGTAGTATATGAGTTATTGCCCTTGTGTACATACATCAGACCTGTAGTATATGAGTTATTGCCCTTGTGTACATACATCAGACCAGTAGTATACAAGTTATTACCCTTGTGTACATACATCAGACCTGTAGTATATGAGTTATTGCCCTTGTGTACATACATCAGACCAGTAGTATATGAGTTATTACCCTTGTGTACATACATCAGACCAGTAGTATATGAGTTATTACCCTTGTGTACATACATCAGACCAGTAGTATATGTGGCGAGGAATTCTTTTCTGTCATTTCTTTTATTTCTCTTAGTTTATGTGGTTCAATGTTTGCAGGTGTACCAGCACATGCTGTAGGTAAAGAGGTTGGAGATATGTTACTGAACCAGCTGTTTCATGGAGGCTGTATAGATGATTTCTTACAGGATCAGGTAGGATACAACATAATCATGTGAGATATAACATGTAGGATACAACATAGCTGTGTAGGGTATGGTATAGACATGTAGGGTAGGGTATAGACATGTAGGGTATGGCATATACATGTAGGGTAGGGTATAGACATGTAGGATAGGGTATTGACATGTAGGGTATGGTATAGACATGTAGGGTAGGGTATAGACAGGGTATGGTATAGACATGTAGGGTAGGGTATGGTATAGACATGTAGGGTAGGGTATAGACATGTAGGGTATTGTATAGACATGTAGGGTAGGGTATTGACATGTAGGGTATGGTATAGACATGTATGGTATGGTATAGACATGTAGGGTATTGTATAGACATGTAGGGTAGGGTATTGACATGTAGGGTATGGTATATACATGTAGGGTATGGTATAGACATGTAGGGTATTGTATAGACATGTAGGGTATTGTATATACATGTAGGGTAGGGTATAGACATGTATGGTATGGTATAGACATGTATGGTATGGTATAGCCATGTAGGGTAGGGTATTGACATGTAGGGTATGGTATAGACATGTAGGGTAGGGTATAGCCATGTAGGGTATGGTATAGCCATGTAGAGTATGGTATTGACAGGTAGGGTAGAGTATTGACATGTAGGGTATGGTATAGGCATGTAGGGTATGGTATAGCCATGTAGGGTAGGGACATGTAGGGTATAGTATAGACAGGTAGGGTAGGGTATTGACATGTAGGGTATGGTATAGGCATGTAGGGTATGGTATAGACATGTAGGGTAGGGTATGGTATTGACATGTAGGGTATGGTATAGGCATGTAGGGTATGGTATAGACATGTAGGGTAGGGTATGGTATAGACATGTAGGGTAGGGTATGGTATAGACATGTAGGGTAGGGTATAGACATGTAGGGTAGGTATAGACATGTAGGGTAGGGTATAGGCATGTAGGGTATGGTATAGACATGTAGGGTTGCGATCCTCAGGTTGTGAGAGGGAGTATTTGTGTGATGTACACTATCTACAGATGGAATGAGGTTGTGAGAGGGAGTATTTGTGTGGTGTACACTATCTACAGATGGAATGAGGTTGTGAGAGGGAGTATTTGTGTGATGTACACTATCTACAGATGGAATGAGGTTGTGAGAGGGAGTATTTGTGTGATGTACACTATCTACAGATGGATCAAGGTTGTGAGAGGGAGTATTTGTGTGATGTACACTATCTACAGATGAAATGAGGTTGTGAGAGGGAGTATTTGTGTGATGTACACTATCTACAGATGGAATGAGGTTGTGAGAGGGAGTATTTGTGTGATGTACACTATCTACAGATGGAATGAGGTTGTGAGAGGGAGTATTTGTGTGATGTACACTATCTACAGATGGATCGAGGTTGTGAGAGGGAGTATTTGTGTGATGTACACTATCTACAGATGGATTGAGGTTGTGAGTGGGAGTATTTGTGTGATGTACACTATCTACAGATGGATTGAGGTTGTGAGTGGGAGTATTTGTGTGATGTACACTATCTACAGATGGAATGAGGTTGTGAGAGGGAGTATTTGTGTGATGTACACTATCTACAGATGGAATGAGGTTGTGAGGGGGAGTATTTGTGTGATGTACACTATCTACAGATGGATTGAGGTTGTGAGGGGGAGTATTTGTGTGATGTACACTATCTACAGATGGAATGAGGTTGTGAGAGGGAGTATTTGTGTGATGTACACTATCTACAGATGGAATGAGGTTGTGAGAGGGAGTATTTGTGTGATGTACACTATCTACAGATGGAATGAGGTTGTGAGACGGAGTATTTGTGTGATGTACACTATCTACAGATGGAATGAGGTTGTGAGTGGGAGTATTTGTGTGGTGTACACTATCTACAGATGGAATGAGGTCACTCAACTTGTACTTTGATATACAAGAAACTGTTGGGCTTAGTTCTAAGCGGTATTGCTCTGAGTTCAAGATAGAGAGAAATGTCTGTGATTCGTTTATCTCTCCAACCAATTGCCGACTACCGTAATCGTGTATGTATATGACGCACTTTTTCCCCTCCAAAATAGTATCCAAAAGTTTGGTGCATCTTATACTCCAGTTTAGAACTAAATTCCATGTTTCAAAGACTCAAAAACGACAAATGGCATATTACAACAAAGGGAAATAAATGTTTCATACTATTTTTCTCTAAGTCCCGTAACGTGCCGTATTTGTTCCAGATTTTGTTCGAGTCTATATATCTATATCGTGTGGAAAATCATTCAAAGTTAAAAATGTTATTTAGTTAATGATAAAAAAAATAGAAAATCTAGATAGAAAATAGATTATTAAAAAATATTAAAATCAACAAGAGCAACTTTTATTGAAGGACAATTAATGATGGTTCACATTTTCGCGACATTTGGTCCTTTTCTTCAAAGATGCGTTTTATACAGCAAATAAGTTTTTTCCCTGGAATTTTTCTGTTTTTTTAGCTGCGTCTTATACTCCAGTGCGACCTATACATACACAATTACGGTATATATTCTATATAGAAAACTTGCCCCAACTGAAAATATGGTGAAATTAGAGAATTACTGAGGACGTCCTCTAGTTGAAGCACCAGATGTACGTACGATGTGAATGTTTTATTTGTAAATGATGCCAATTTCAGTTGATCCTCTTGATGGCACTGGCTAATGGCAAGTCTGCTATCCGCTGTGGTCCAGTCACCTTACACACAGAGACCGCTATACATGTTGCTAGGCAACTCACAAAAGTAAGTATAAAACAGCCGCAGGATTTCAGAAAATAATGAAAACATCTTCACTGTTTTTTCTGTTGGGCATTTTCATGGCATCGGTCTATGGGATGTCGATAATATGCTGCACAGTGACTGGGAATATAGTCTGAAACGTAGCACAACTTACAGCTGCAAGTTCTATCAGAAAACGTTGTATAATCAACTGGAAATGATCAGAATGTTGCATAATCAAGCGCTAAAAAATATATCAGAATTTTGCATAATTAAGTAGGAAATATCAGAATGTTGCATAACCAAATTGAAAATATCAGAATGTTGCATTACCAAGTAAAATATTGTTTAAACCAATTGCAGGCCAAGTTCACGGTAAACAGAATCTCGGCTGGACAGACGGTGATAGAATGTGAAGGAATAGGTCTGAAAAACACACAACTTTGACGAGGAGAGAAATTGATGTTAAATGTATGGTATACCCGTTAGTTGTTACGAGTCTGTTAAACAATTGATGTGTCGTGTATTAGAATCCAGACAGAGGAATTAATGTGATGAGTCATGGATGAGCATGTGTCCTGGCATTTTGTTTTGAGTCTTATCGTTTGTGCAGCCTCATTTTGGACTGACATTTTCTTTAATTACTGAAACTGTTTTTATTTTTTCCATTCTGAATGCGATAGAGAACAAAGTGCAATATGTTCTCAATTTGGTTACCTAGACATTTTATATACCGTATTTTCATTTCAAAAATTGCAATAAAAGAGTTTGTTGTATAAATTATGTAGCTGATATTAACGTCCGACGTCGTCCATTTACATGGACAATATAGTTGAAAAATGTTTAAAATAAAATAATAACATACATGTCTACCTACCCAATATCATTTAGAGATGTCTTTTCACAAGTAGGCTGTACAAACTGTGGTACTTGTTTACAGGGTATTAATACGCAAGCTTTCAGTGTGTATCATGTGTACTCGTAATACTTCCCCACCTAGATGTGTTATTCCAAGCCATTATCTCATACATCGATACAGTCGGTCACACCCAAGGAATGGCCAAGTGGTTGCGGTTGTCGATTTCAAATCGTAAGCCTCTCACTGCTAGGTTCGAATCCCACTTGAGATGTCAAATTCTCTCATGAGGAATCTATTCAGCTGGCTTGCGGAAGCTCTGTGGTTTTACCCGGGTATCTGGAGAGTCGCTGTATGAGCTTAAGCAGTTTATGCGACTTTAAACACCCAAAAAAAACAAAATAAACCCAACAGAAACACCTATAATAAAGTTAAGAATAATTGGTGTGGATACCAGGAAACATTGCCAGTAACCTCTATGGACGTGTGATAGATGGATACAACCAGGAAACATTGATTGTAACCTCTATGGAGGTATGATAGATGGATACAACCAGGAAACATTGACAGTAACCTCTATGGAGGTTTGATAGATGGATACAACCAGGAAACATTGCCAGTAACCTCTATGGAGGTGTGATAGATGGATACATCCAGGAAACATTGATTGTAAACTCTATGGAGGTATGATAGATGGATACAACCAGGAAACATTGCCAGTAACCTCTATGGAGGTGTGATAGATGGATACATCCAGGAAACATTGATTGTAAACTCTAAGGAGGTGTGATAGATGGATACAACCAGGAAACATTGCCAGTAACCTCTATGGAGGTATGATAGATAGATACAACCAGGAAACATTGCCAGTAACCTCTATGGAGGTTTGATAGATGGATACAACCAGGAAACATTGCCAGTAACCTCTATGGAGGTATGATAGATGGATACAACCAGGAAACATTGCTTGTAACCTCTATGGAGGTATGATAGATGGATACAACCAGGAAACATTGCCAGTAACTCTATGGAGGTTTGATAGATGGATACAACCAGGAAACATTGCCAGTAACCTCTATGGAGGTTTGATAGATGGATACAACCAGGAAACATTGCCAGTAACCTCTATGGAGGTGTGATAGATGGATACAACCAGGAAACATTGCCAGTAACCTCTAAGGAGGTGTGATAGATGGATACAACCAGTAAACATTGCCAGTAACCTCTATGGAGGTTTGATAGATGGATACAACCAGGAAACATTGCCAGTAACCTCTATGGAGGTGTGATAGATGGATACAACCAGGAAACATTGCCAGTAACCTCTAAGGAGGTGTGATAGATGGATACAACCAGTAAACATTGCCAGTAACCTCTATGGAGGTTTGATAGATGGATACAACCAGGAAACATTGCCAGTAACCTCTATGGAGGTGTGATAGATGGATACAACCAGGAAACATTGCCAGTAACCTCTAAGGAGGTGTGATAGATGGATACAACCAGTAAACATTGCCAGTAACCTCTATGGAGGTTTGATAGATGGATACAACCAGGAAACATTGCCAGTAACCTCTATGGAGGTGTGATAGATGGATACAACCAGGAAACATTGCCAGTAACCTCTAAGGAGGTGTGATAGATGGATACAACCAGGAAACATTGCCAGTAACCTCTTTGGAGGTATAATAGATGGATACAACCAGGAAACATTGCCAGTAACCTCTAAGGAGGTGTGATAGATGGATACAACCAGGAAACATTGCTTGTAACCTCTATGGAGGTATGATAGATGGATACAACCAGGAAACATTGCCAGTGACCTCTATGGAGGTTTGATAGATGGATACAACCAGGAAACATTGCCAGTAATCTCTATGGAGGTTTGATAGATGGATACAACCATGAAACATTGACAGTAACCTCTATGGAGGTTTGATAGATGGATACAACCAGGAAACATTGCTTGTAACCTCTATGGAGGTATGATAGATGGATACAACCAGGAAACATTGCCAGTAACCTCTATGGAGGTATGATAGATGGATACAACCAGGAAACATTGCCAGTAACCTCTATGGAGGTATGATAGATGGATACAACCAGGAAACATTGCTTGTAACCTCTATGGAGGTATGATAGATGAATACAACCAGGAAACATAGATATTACTGGGACTACATAGAGATTTACGTTAATATACTATTATATCTCTATACAAACGACAGCCATTTAGCTATCATGCAGTGGATAAGTAGTCGCCATACCTATACCTTATTGTTAATGTATGTCGTGTTGGTAATGGCATCAAGTGGTGCTTCTATGAGGGAAAGGGTTAATGTATGTGGTATTGGTAATGTCGTCAGGAGGTGCTTCTATGAGGGAAAGGGTTAATATGGAACTGCGGGTCAGAATCCGGCTTAATTATATTGCCAGTATGATACATATGACATTTTTACAAGTCATATTTTTCGTTTGCAGTTTTTCTGTCCCGGAATAGTTGTTTTCTTGAAGTTTCTGTCTGTTTGAACGAAGCCGAGGATATAAGCATGCATCTCTATGGGCGAAATGGTTAAGAGGAAATAATCAATAATACAGATTTAATTTTACAGCATTTTGTTTTGTTTCTGTTGCTGATATACAACAATCATGTACCACCGAGTATAACTAGGTCAGTCTATTGTGGTGGTCCTCAGGGTTCATTCTAGGTCAGAAATTTTGGGAGAAGTGAGAAAGCGCTTGATCGCTTCCTTAAATGGTGTTCTATAATATACTTTTGCAAAATAGGGTTAAAATGCACAGTACAACCATTAAATACAACATTTGAATAGAAGGAGTGCTTTATAATGGGCCAGTGTATCTTACTAGACAAAATTTTGTTTGAACATCGTAAAAACCAACAAAAAAAAAAAAATTAAGGGAGAAGTGGGGCCACCCAGAGGGCGAAGTCAGGGTCCCTAGGGCGACAATTTAGCCCACATCGCCCTCTAGAATGATCCCTGACGGTCCTGGAGAGAAGTCCACTCACATTTCATCGGTAAGAACCAGTACACAACTCTCCAACCTCCGACTTTCTCGCATATCATATATTACATATCCCCAAGGCTATACTAGAACAAGCACAGCTGGTGGAAATATTAGCGGATAATATATCGTTTTTCTTGACTGCTTGTTTGATTGTAAAGGTTCTAGAATACTCTGGTGGCAGTCTGATCCTCATTAGATTTTGTTATATCCATATATAATATAATGAAATACTTGTCAAGGGATTTATTGTCTGTTCTTGTACCAAGGTGTTCCTCGTAAACAAGACTTTACTGCAGAAAACCGTTGGAGAGTGGCAATAGTGTGTGAACATTATGTATATAATATACAAGTGTTTATTAACCCCTGCCGTAGCAATGTGAGTTATTGTTTTTGGCTGTGTGTGTGCGCGCGTGTGCCATGTGTGTGTGGACAGGATAACTCAAAAAGTTGTGGATGGATGTTGATGAAATATTGTGGATACAGTCGAACCTGCCTTAAGCAGCCAGCCAAGGGAATCACCAACAGTGGCTGCTTAGCACAGGTGGCTGCTTAATAGCGGTCAAATGTATAGCAAAACAACATATTGGAAATCTGGAAACTGGCTGCGTAATACAGGTTGGCTGCTAAATGGAGGTGACCACTAACACAGGTTTGACTGTATAGAGAGTTGGTCAAGGAGGAAGTACCGGTAGTAGGATTTTGGGAGAGCTCAGCCAATGCCTGTGGTCAGGGCGGTCAGCGAAGTGCACAAATTACCACAGTAATTGATGTGAGTGGATACTTCGCTGACCGCCCTGTTTGTAATGGAGATTACTTTAAAAACATGCAAATATAACGTCATGGCACCAGAAGTCTTTATGTTGAGCACTTTACAGCCTCTAATGCAAGAATTAGTTTCTTTTATTAACAGTATTAGAATTTACTGTGTTGTGTACTGTAAGACATGTTTAGAGTAAAGTCCATCAGCACTTGACATCATTCTTAGCCTCTAAGCTGCAGTGGATGTCATGATATCACTGTAGAGTACAAATGTACAAAATACAAGAAACTTTATTTTGAGTCGGACAGATATAACATTCCTTGCTAAAACAAGGTATCGGGTTAACCAAACGAACAGCTGTAGATGGAGTCACATGGATTAAAAGTAGAGCGGTATAGCATAGGGAATATTTACACTTATGGCATATTAAGATAAGAGTGATACAAATGCTATAATCTATGATACAGTACAGCACAGTGGGCTGATTGGAAACACAGGAACCGACACACTTGACACAGACAGAGGGTGCCCTCAGGGTTCACTCTGTCTGAATGTTTGTCTGCGCCACTTCTGTCGCCAATTGAAAAACACTGGGGCCAATTAAAAAAACTTGGAGCCAACTAAGAGCCATATAGTTCACAAATGAATATTTGAAGCCATGTATTTGACAAAATATGTGGGGGGAAAAAATTCACAAAATTTATCGCGAATATTTAATTTTTGGCGCTTATGGCGACCGACAGCGGGAACCCTGGCCCAGAACTGGATCGGAGAGCCTATGCAGTGCCAGGACCATATTGTCTGCGAATTCACTGCACTCTCGACTCTAAGCTTCGGGTCACACACCAAGAACATCTCTGTCATTTGTAGGAATATACATGTGTGTTCATTGGCCTTACAATCATTAAGTCTAAGTATGTTTGTTTGTTTTTGGAGTTTAAAGTCTGATCAGGCTCTATGCTGTTTGCTATTCGGATAATGGAGCTAAATCTGGATCTATGTTGTTTGCAAATGTGATTTTATTTACTCAGCAGGCAAAGGGTTAATCATAGTTATTGTATACCAAATTCTTCCAAGTTAAAACATTTGTTTGGTCCAACCCCTACATACATGTGACATAATTATTTGTTTGGTCCAACCCCTACATACATGTGACATAATTATTTGTTTGGTCCAACCCCTACATACATGTGACATAATTATTTGTTTGGTCCAACCCCTACATACATGTGACATAATTATTTGTTTGGTCCAACCCCTACATACATGTGACATAATTATTTGTTTGGTCCAACCCCTACATACATGTGACATAATTATTTGTTTGGTCCAACCCCTACATACATGTGACATAATTATTTGTTTGGTCCAACCCCTACATACATGTGACATAATTATTTGTTTGGTCCAACCCCTACATACATGTGACATAATTATTTGTTTGGTCCAACCCCTACATACATGTGACATAATTATTTGTTTGGTCCAACCCCTACATACATGTGACATAATTATTTGTTTGGTCCAACCCCTACATACATGTGACATAATTATTTGTTTGGTCCAACCCCTACATACATGTGACATAATTATTTGTTTGGTCCAACCCCTACATACATGTGACATAATTATTTGTTTGGTCCAACCCCTACATACATGTGACATAATTATTTGTTGTTTATCCTATGATGTGCAATAGATAACGTACCATAAGACACTGCGTTGATTTGCTGCAATAAAATAGTCTTTAAAATGACGTGTTTTAGTTTTTAATATTTGGGTTAAAAACTCACTAGAGCTTGTGTTAATTGTTATGTTGATTCTACTGAATTTTGTAAATATAATTGATTTGTCTTTATTTGAACTCGCCAGGCTGTGATGACGGCGCCACTACTGCACCCTCGATATTTGAATATCACAACAAAAGATATTTGAATATCACAACAAAAGTTATTTGAATATCACAACAAATGATATTTGAATATCACAACAAAAGATATTTGAATATCACAACAAAAGATATTTGAATATCACAACAAAAGATATTTGAATATCACAACAAAAGTTATTTGAATATCACAACAAATGATATTTGAATATCACAACAAAAGATATTTGAATATCACAACAAAAGTTATTCGAATATCACAACAAATGATATTTGAATATCACAACAAAAGATATTTGAATATCACAACAAAAGATATTTGAATATCACAACAAAAGATATTCAAGATATTTGAATATCACAACAAAAGATATTTGAATATCACACGTGCTGTATATAATTAATGCTGTAGAACTTTTCTTTGACAGTTATGTTATTCACCGTTACGTAGACAAATCATGGTTGTCCCAGTGACTTCACTTATTGTAAACAAATTTCCAATTTATAAAATCTAAATTCATTGGAAATTGACGACAAATAGTGCATACAAACTCCAATCTCCCTCCCCGACAAAATCCCCCATCTTTGGTTATGATCCTACCTTGAATCTGAATGGGGGACAGTATGTGTTTTACGTTTATTTATCGTCGCTACCGGCTGCCCATTTGAGCGACATCTGAACAGATTAGTCATTTTAGTTTTTTGGACGATAGTACAGACATAGACCCATTCCAGTCTCCTCTGGGTTTTTTTTACGTTCATGGTGTAAAGCACCGACACGAGACCTCGGTTTAATGTCCCGTCTGAAAGCCTGTTACTTTTATTAGGGTCAGACAGGGATCGAACCTGCGATCCATGGATTACCAGTCCAGCATGTTACCACTGGACTACACGTCCGTCTGTGAATGGGGGCGATTGTCACACCCAAGTTTTTATATGTGTTGGATTATGTGTCAAAAACATAGTGGGAGTATCTCCTACACTCGATAGTGGGGAGTATCTCCTACACTCGATAGTGGGAGTATCTCCTACACTCGATAGTGGGGAGTATCTCCTACACTCGATAGTGGGAGTATCTCCTACACTCGATAGTGGGGAGTATCTCCTACACTCGATAGTGGGGAGTATCTCCTACACACGATAGTGGGAGTATCTCCTACACTCGATAGTGGGAGTATCTCCTACACACGATAGTAGGGAGTATCTTCTACACTCGATAGTGGGGGTATCTTCTACACTTGATAGTGGGGAGTATCTCCTACACTCGATAGTGGGGAGTATCTCCTACACTCGATAGTGGGGGTATCTTCTACACTCGATAGTGGGAGTATCTTCTATACACGATAGTGGGAGTATCTTCTACACTCGATAGTGGGAGTATCTTCTACACTCGATAGTGGGGATTATCTCCTACACTCGATAGTGGGGAGTATCTTCTACACTCGATAGTGGGGAGTATCTCCTACACTCGATAGTGGGGGTATCTCCTACACTCGATAGTGGGGAGTATCTCCTACACTCTATAGTGGGGAGTATCTCCTACACTCGATAGTGGGGAGTATCTCCTACACACGATAGTGGGAGTATCTCCTACACACGATAGTGGGGAGTATCTCCTACACTCGATAGTGGGGAGTATCTCCTACACACGATAGTGGGAGTATCTCCTACACACGATAGTGGGGAGTATCTCCTACACTCTATAGTGGGAGTATCTCCTACACACGATAGTGGGGAGTATCTCCTACACTCGATAGTGGGAGTATCTCCTACACTCGATAGTGGGGAGTATCTCCTACACTCGATAGTGGGGAGTATCTCCTACACACGATAGTGGGAGTATCTCCTACACTCGATAGTGGGAGTATCTCCTACACACGATAGTGGGGAGTATCTTCTACACTCGATAGTGGGGGTATCTTCTACACTTGATAGTGGGGAGTATCTCCTACACTCGATAGTGGGGGTATCTTCTACACTCGATAGTGGGAGTATCTTCTACACACGATAGTGGGAGTATCTTCTACACTCGATAGTGGGAGTATCTTCTACACTCGATAGTGGGGAGTATCTCCTACACTCGATAGTGGGGAGTATCTTCTACACTCGATAGTGGGGAGTATCTCCTACACTCGATAGTGGGGGTATCTCCTACACTCTATAGTGGGGAGTATCTCCTACACTCGATAGTGGGGAGTATCTCCTACACACGATAGTGGGAGTATCTCCTACACACGATAGTGGGGAGTATCTCCTACACTCGATAGTGGGGAGTATCTCCTACACACGATAGTGGGAGTATCTCCTACACTCGATAGTGGGGAGTATCTCCTACACTCGATAGTGGGAGTATCTCCTACACTCGATAGTGGTAGTATCTCATACACTCGATATTGGGAGTATCTCCTACACTCGATAGTGGGAGTATCTCCTACACTCAATAGTGGGGAATATCTCCTACACACGATAGTGGGGAGTATCTCCTACACTCGATAGTGGGGAATATCTCCTACACACGATAATGGGAGTATTGCCTACACTCGATAGTGGGGAGTATCTCCTACACACGATAGTGGGGAGTATTGCCTACACACGATAGTGGGGAGTATCTCCTACACACGATAGTGGGGAGTATTGCCTACACACGATAGTGGGGAGTATCTCCTACACTATAGTGGGGTATCTCCTACACTCGATAGTGGGGAGTATCTCATACACTCGATAGTGGGAGTATCTCCTACACTCGATAGTGGGGAATATCTCCTACACACGATAGTGGGGAGTATCTCCTACACTCGATAGTGGGGAATATCTCCTACACACGATAATGGGAGTATTGCCTACACTCGATAGTGGGGAGTATCTCCTACACACGATAGTGGGGAGTATTGCCTACACACGATAGTGGGGAGTATCTCCTACACTCTATAGTGGGGTATCTCCTACACTCGATAGTGGGGAGTATCTCCTACACTCGATAGTGGGGTATCTCCTACACTCGATAGTGGGGAGTATCTCCTACACACGATAGTGGGAGTATCTCCTACACTCGATAGTGGGGAGTATCTCCTACACACGATAGTGGGGAGTATCTCCTACACTCGATAGTGGGGAGTATCTCCTACACACGATAGTGGGAGTATCTCCTACACACGATAGTGGGGAGTATCTCCTACACACGATAGTGGGAGTATCTCCTACACTCGATAGTGGGGTATCTCCTACACTCGATAGTAGGGAGTATCTCCTACACACGATAGTGGGAGTATCTCCTACACTCGATAGTGGGGAGTATCTCCTACACACGATAGTGGGAGTATCTCCTACACTCGATAGTGGGGAATCTCCTACACAGATAGTGGGGTTAGTATCTCCTACACACGATAGTGGGGTATCTCCTACACTCGATAGTGGGGAGTATCTCCTACACCGATAGTGGGATATCCTACACTCGATAGTGGGGAGTATCTCCTACACACGATAGTGGAGTATCTCCTACACTCATAGTGGGGAGTATCTCCTACACACGATAGTGGGAGTATCTCATACACTCAATAGTGGGAGTATTGCCTACACTCGATAGTGGGGAGTATCTCCTACACTCGATAGTGGGGAATATCTCCTACACACGATAGTGGGGAGTATTGCCTACACACGATAGTGGGGAGTATCTCCTACACACGATAGTGGGAATATCTCCTACACTCGATAGTGGGGAGTATCTCCTACACTCGATAGTGGGGAGTATCTCCTACACACGATAGTGGGGAGTATCTCCTACACTCGATAGTGGGGAGTATCTCCTACACTCGATAGTGGGGAGTATCTCCTACACACGATAGTGGGGAGTATCTCCTACACACGATAGTGGGGAGTATCTCCTACACTCGATAGTGGGGAGTATCTCCTACACTCGATAGTGGGAGTATCTCCTACACACGATAGTGGGAGTATCTTTACACGATAGTGGGGAGTATCTCCTACACTCGATAGTGGGGAGTATCTCCTACACTCGATAGTGGGGAGTATCTCCTACACTCGATAGTGGGGAGTATCTCCTACACTCGATAGTGGGGAGTATCTTATACACGATAGTGGGGAGTATCTCCTACACTCGATAGTGGGGAGTATCTCCTACACTCGATAGTGGGGAGTATCTCCTACACTCGATAGAGGGGAGTATCTCCTACACACGATAGTGGGAGTATCTTCTACACTCGATAGTGGGGAGTATCTTCTACCACTGGAGTATCTCCTACACTCTATAGTGGGGAGTATCTTCTACCACTCTATAGTGGGAGTATCTCCTACACTCGATAGTGGTAGTATCTCCTACACACGATAGTGGGGAGTATCTCCTACACTCGATAGTGGGGAGTATCTCCTACACTCGATAGTGGGGAGTATCTCCTACACTCGATAGTGGGAGTATCTCCTACACTCGATAGTGGGGAGTATCTCCTACACACGATAGTGGGGAGTATCTCCTACACACGATAGTGGGGTATCTCCTACACTCGATAGTGGGGAGTATCTCCTACACACGATAGTGGGGTATCTCCTACACTCGATAGTGGGGAGTATCTCCTACACACGATAGTGGGAGTATCTCCTACACTCGATAGTGGGGAGTATCTCCTACACACGATAGTGGGGTATCTCCTACACTCGATAGTGGGGAGTATCTCCTACACACGATAGTGGGGTATTCCTACACTCGATAGTGGGGAGTATCTCCTACACACGATAGTGGGAGTATCTCCTACACTCGATAGTGGGGAGTATCTCCTACACACGATAGTGGGAGTATCTCTACACTCATAGTGGGAGTATCTCCTACACTCGATAGTGGGGAGTATCTCCTACACTCGATAGTGGGGAGTATCTCCTACACACGATAGTGGGGAGTATCTCCTACACACGATAGTGGGGAGTATCTCCTACACACGATAGTGGGAATATCTCCTACACTCGATAGTGGGGAGTATCTCCTACACTCGATAGTGGGGAGTATCTCCTACACTCGATAGTGGGGAGTATCTCCTACACTCGATAGTGGGGAGTATCTCCTACACTCGATAGTGGGGAGTATCTCCTACACTCGATAGTGGGGAGTATCTCCTACACACGATAGTGGGAGTATCTCCTACACTCGATAGTGGGGAGTATCTCCTACACTCGATAGTGGGGAGTATCTCCTACACTCGATAGTGGGGAGTATCTCCTACACTCGATAGTGGGGAGTATCTCCTACACTCGATAGTGGGGAGTATCTCCTACACGATAGTGGGGAGTATCTCCTACACTCGATAGTGGGAGTATCTCCTACACTCGATAGTGGGGAGTATCTCCTACACACGATAGTGGGGAGTATCTCCTACACACGATAGTGGGGAGTATCTCCTACACTATAGTGGGGTATCTCCTACACTCGATAGTGGGGAGTATCTCCTACACTCGATAGTGGGAGTATCTCCTACACTCGATAGTGGGGAGTATCTCCTACACACGATAGTGGGGAGTATCTCCTACACTCGATAGTGGGGAGTATCTCCTACACACGATAGTGGGAGTATTGCCTACACTCGATAGTGGGGAGTATCTCCTACACACGATAGTGGGGAGTATTTCCTACACACGATAGTGGGGAGTATCTCCTACACACGATAGTGGGGAGTATTGCCTACACACGATAGTGGGGAGTATCTCCTACACTATAGTGGGGTATCTCCTACACTCGATAGTGGGGAGTATCTCCTACACTCGATAGTGGGAGTATCTCCTACACTCGATAGTGGGGAGTATCTCCTACACACGATAGTGGGGAGTATCTCCTACACTCGATAGTGGGGAGTATCTCCTACACACGATATGGGAGTATTCCTACACTCGATAGTGGGGAGTATCTCCTACACACGATAGTGGGGAGTATTTCCTACACACGATAGTGGGGAGTATCTCCTACACTCGATAGTGGGGTATCTCCTACACTCGATAGTGGGGAGTATCTCCTACACTCGATAGTGGGGTATCTCCTACACTCGATAGTGGGGAGTATCTCCTACACACGATAGTGGGAGTATCTCCTACACTCGATAGTGGGGAGTATCTCCTACACACGATAGTGGGGAGTATCTCCTACACTCGATAGTGGGGAGTATCTCCTACACACGATAGTGGGAGTATCTCCTACACTCGATAGTGGGGAGTATCTCCTACACACGATAGTGGGAGTATCTCCTACACTCGATAGTGGGGTATCTCCTACACTCGATAGTGGGAGTATCTCCTACACACGATAGTGGGAGTATCTCCTACACTCGATAGTGGGGAGTATCTCCTACACACGATAGTGGGGAGTATCTCCTACACTCGATAGTGGGGAGTATCTCCTACACACGATAGTGGGAGTATCTCCTACACACGATAGTGGGGTATCTCCTACACTCGATAGTGGGGAGTATCTCCTACACACGATAGTGGGGTATATCCTACACTCGATAGTGGGGAGTATCTCCTACACACGATAGTGGGAGTATCTCCTACACTCGATAGTGGGGAGTATCTCCTACACACGATAGTGGGAGTATCTCTACACTCATAGTGGGAGTATCCTACACTCGATAGTGGGGAGTATCTCCTACACTCGATAGTGGGGAGTATCTCCTACACACGATAGTGGGGAGTATCTCCTACACACGATAGTGGGGAGTATCTCCTACACACGATAGTGGGAATATCTCCTACACTCGATAGTGGGGAGTATCTCCTACACACGATAGTGGGGAGTATCTCCTACACACGATAGTGGGGAGTATCTCCTACACTCGATAGTGGGGAGTATCTCCTACACTCGATAGTGGGGAGTATCTCCTACACTCGATAGTGGGGAGTATCTCCTACACACGATAGTGGGAGTATCCTACACTCGATAGTGGGGAGTATCTCCTACACACGATAGTGGGAGTATCCTACACCGATAGTGGGAGTATCTCCTACACTATAGTGGGGTATCTCCTACACTCGATAGTGGGGAGTATCTCCTACACTCGATAGTGGGAGTATCTCCTACACTCGATAGTGGGGAGTATCTCCTACACTCGATAGTGGGAGTATCTCCTACACTCGATAGTGGGGATATCTCCTACACTCGATAGTGGGAGTATCTCCTACACTCGATAGTGGGGAGTATCTCCTACACTCGATAGTGGGAGTATCTCCTACACACGATAGTGGGGAGTATCTCCTACACTCGATAGTGGGGTATCTCCTACACTCGATAGTGGGAGTATCTCCTACACTCGATAGTGGGGAGTATCTCCTACACTCGATAGTGGGAGTATCTCCTACACTCGATAGTGGGGAGTATCTCCTACACTCGATAGTGGGAGTATCTTCTACACTCGATAGTGGGAGTATCTTCTACACTCGATAGTGGGAGTATCTCCTACACTCTATAGTGGGGAGTATCTCCTACACTCGATAGTGGGAGTATCTTCTACACTCGATAGTGGGAGTATCTTCTACACTCGATAGTGGGGAGTATCTCCTACACTCGATAGTGGGAGTATCTCCTACACTCGATAGTGGGAGTATCTCCTACACTCGATAGTGGGGAGTATCTCCTACACTCGATAGTGGGAGTATCTCTACACTCGATAGTGGAGTATCTTCTACACTCGATAGTGGGAGTATCTCCTACACTCGATAGTGGGGGTATCTCCTACACTCGATAGTGGGGAGTATCTCCTACACTCGATAGTGGGAGTATCTCCTACACTCGATAGTGGGAGTATCTCCTACACTCGATAGTGGGGAGTATCTCCTACACTCGATAGTGGGAGTATCTCCTACACTCGATAGTGGGGAGTATCTCCTACACTCGATAGTGGGAGTATCTCCTACACTCGATAGTGGGGAGTATCTCCTACACTCGATAGTGGGGAGTATCTCCTACACTCGATAGTGGGAGTATCTCCTACACTCGATAGTGGGAGTATCTCCTACACACGATAGTGGGAGTATCTCCTACACTCGATAGTGGGAGTATCTCCTACACTCGATAGTGGGGAGTATCTCCTACACACGATAGTGGGAGTATCTTCTACACTCGATAGTGGGAGTATCTTCTACACTCGATAGTGGGGAGTATCTCCTACACTCGATAGTGGGGAGTATCTCCTACACTCGATAGTGGGAGTATCTCTACACTCATATGGGAGTATCCTACACTCGATAGTGGGGAGTATCTCCTACACTCGATAGTGGGAGTATCTCCTACACTCGATAGTGGGGAGTATCTCCTACACTCGATAGTGGGAGTATCTCCTACACTCGATAGTGGGAGTATCTCCTACACTCGATAGTGGGGAGTATCTCCTACACTCGATAGTGGGGAGTATCTCCTACACTCGATAGTGGGGAGTATCTCCTACACACGATAGTGGGGAGTATCTCCTACACTCGATAGTGGTAGTATCTCCTACACACGATAGTGGTAGTATCTCCTACACTCGATAGGGGAGTATCTTCTACACTCATAGTGGGGAGTATCTCCTACACTCGATAGTGGGGAGTATCTTCTACACTCGATAGTGGGGAGTATCTCCTACACACGATAGTGGGGAGTATCTCCTACACTCGATAGTGGGAGTATCTCCTACACTCGATAGTGGGGAGTATCTCCTACACTCGATAGTGGGAGTATCTCCTACACTCGATAGTGGGAGTATCTCCTACACTCGATAGTGGGAGTATCTCCTACACTCGATAGTGGGGAGTATCTCCTACACTCGATAGTGGGAGTATCTCCTACACTCGATAGTGGGGAGTATCTTCTACACTCGATAGTGGGGGTGTATCTCCTACACTCGATAGTGGGGAGTATCTCCTACACTCGATAGTGGGAGTATCTCCTACACTCGATAGTGGGAGTATCTCCTACACTCGATAGTGGGAGTATCTTCTACACTCGATAGTGGGAGTATCTCCTACACTCGATAGTGGGGAGTATCTCCTACACTCGATAGTGGGAGTATCTCCTACACTCGATAGTGGGGAGTATCTCCTACACTCGATAGTGGGGAGTATCTCCTACACTCGATAGTGGGAGTATCTCCTACACTCGATAGTGGAGTATCTCCTACACTCGATAGTGGGAGTATCTTCTACACTCAATAGTGGGAGTATCTCCTACACTCGATAGTGGGGAGTATCTCCTACACTCGATAGTGGGAGTATCTCCTACACTCGATAGTGGGGAGTATCTCCTACACTCGATAGTGGGAGTATCTCCTACACTCGATAGTGGGAGTATCTCTCTACACTCGATAGTGGGGAGTATCTCCTACACTCGATAGTGGGGAGTATCTCCTACACTCGATAGTGGGAGTATCTCCTACACTCGATAGTGGGGAGTATCTCCTACACTCGATAGTGGGAGTATCTCCTACACTCGATAGTGGGAGTATCTCCTACACTCATAGTGGGAGTATCTCCTACACTCGATAGTGGGAGTATCTTCTACACTCGATAGTGGGGAGTATCTCCTACACTCGATAGTGGGGAGTATCTCCTACACTCGATAGTGGGAGTATCTCCTACACTCGATAGTGGGAGTATCTCCTACACTCGATAGTGGGGAGTATCTTCTACACTCGATAGTGGGGAGTATCTCCTACACTCGATAGTGGGGAGTATCTTCTACACTCGATAGTGGGGAGTATCTCCTACACTCGATAGTGGGGAGTATCTCCTACACACGATAGTGGGGAGTATCTCCTACACTCGATAGTGGTAGTATCTCCTACACACGATAGTGGTAGTATCTCCTACACTCGATAGAGGGAGTATCTTCTACACTCAATAGTGGGGAGTATCTCCTACACTCGATAGTGGGGAGTATCTTCTACACTCGATAGTGGGGAGTATCTCCTACACACGATAGTGGGGAGTATCTCCTACACTCGATAGTGGGGGTATCTTCTACACTCGATAGTGGGGGTATCTTCTACACTCGATAGTGGGGAGTATCTCCTACACACGATAGTGGGGAGTATCTCCTACACACGATAGTGGTAGTATCTCCTACACTCGATAGTGGGGGTATCTTCTACACTCGATAGTGGGAGTGGGGTATCTTCTACACTCGATAGTGGGGAGTATCTCCTGCACTCGATAGTGGGGAGTATCTTCTACACTCGATAGTGGGGAGTATCTCCTACACACGATAGTGGGAGTATTGCCTACACTCGATAGTGGGAGTATCTCCTGCACTCGATAGTGGGGAGTATCTTCTACACTCGATAGTGGGAGTATCTCCTACACACGATAGTGGGAGTATTGCCTACACTCGATAGTGGGGAGTATCTTCTACACTCGATAGTGGGGAGTATCTCCTACACTCGATAGTGGGGGTATCTTCTACACTCGATAGTGGGGGTGGGGTATCTTCTACACTCGATAGTGGGGAGTATCTCCTACACACGATAGTGGGAGTATCTCCTACACTCGATAGTGGGGGTATCTACTACACTCGATAGTGGGGAGTATCTCCTACATTCGATAGTGGGGTATCTCCTACACTCGATAGTGGGGGTATCTCCTACACTCATAGTGGGAGTATCTCCTACACTCGATAGTGGGGTATCTCCTACACTCGATAGTGGGGTATTCCTACACTCGATAGTGGGGTATCTCCTACACTCGATAGTGGGAGTATCTCCTACACTCGATAGTGGAGTATCTCCTACACTCGATAGTGGGGAGTATCTCCTACACTCGATAGTGGGAGTATCTCCTACACTCGATAGTGGGAGTATCTTCTACACTCGATAGTGGGAGTATCTCCTACACTCGATAGTGGGGAGTATCTCCTACACTCGATAGTGGGAGTATCTCCTACACTCGATAGTGGGAGTATCTTCTACACTCGATAGTGGGAGTATCTCCTACACTCGATAGTGGGGAGTATCTCCTACACTCGATAGTGGGAGTATCTCCTACACTCGATAGTGGGAGTATCTCCTACACTCGATAGTGGGGAGTATCTCCTACACTCGATAGTGGGAGTATCTCCTACACTCGATAGTGGGAGTATCTCCTACACTCGATAGTGGGGAGTATCTCCTACACTCGATAGTGGGAGTATCTCCTACACTCGATAGTGGGAGTATCTCCTACACTCGATAGTGGGAGTATCTCCTACACTCGATAGTGGGGAGTATCTCCTACACTCGATAGTGGGAGTATCTTCTACACTCGATAGTGGGAGTATCTTCTACACTCGATAGTGGGGAGTATCTCCTACACTCGATAGTGGGAGTATCTCCTACACTCGATAGTGGGGAGTATCTCCTACACTCGATAGTGGGAGTATCTTCTACACTCGATAGTGGGAGTATCTTCTACACTCGATAGTGGGGAGTATCTCCTACACTCGATAGTGGGAGTATCTCCTACACTCGATAGTGGGG
>CM026401.1:2360432-2386973 GCA_014843695.1 Archivesica marissinica
TTTGGGCTTTACACATGCATCAGCACCATTTTGGGCTATATCGCCGGTGGGCAGTTTACCTAACAACACCTTCCCTGGGCAGGCTCCAACGGTTAACCAGTACTTGGGTGCACCAACCTCCGTAACAAACTGCCAACTTTTTCATATAAATGAGACACGGTCTGAGCGGGGCTCGAACCCGTGGCCATCAGTGATGATAGGTTACAGTGGTATACAAGTCAGCGACCTTAACCACTCGACCTCGAAGGCGGAATCACACATAATAGATAATAATGTATGTATGTTCCTTTAATGTCAAACCCCTCGCGGGGACTTAGACATGTTTTCCTGTGCAGGCTTAGCCTAAGCGATTAACCAGTACTAAGCAATGTGTGTGAGGTGCCTTTCTCAATGACACTACATACGTGGCCTGACCGAGTATCGAACCCGGGACCGTTCGATTCCAAATCCGACGCTCTACCCCTGGACCACGGACACCACACAATAATAAAATCGATGGGTCAGTAGTGTGTTCTACAATACATTAAATATACGCACCAAACCAAACCAAACCAAACCAAACCAAAGCAAAGCAAATAAAACGCATGTAGGAAATTATCTAAAAGCAAGCAAATAATAATTGCAACTCAATAAAAAGGACTGCAGATTAATAAGCCTACCTGATGATACTGGAGATACCAAATGAGAAAAGGGATTTTAAACTAATTATTTAAATTAATTGGGAGATGGGAGGTGTGAGAACCTGGGATGTTACCTGTGGCACTGTATATTATAACCTATCAATAGATCTTTTGATCTAATATAAATTATATATCTTGTATAAGGAACGCGTGACGTTTTCCTTCATAGATGCTGTGTACATGAGTACTGATATGTTCTCTCTGTTTGGGGATTGAAAAAGTGCCCCAAAGGTGAGATGTTAATATATTAGCCAACCAGCGAGCTTGTTACTAATTTAGTTCATACAATCTCTCATACTATTGGTGGTTGCCAGGCAATAATATAGGTGGTTACCAGGCAACAGTAATACATAATCCCCTCACATTGTATCATTGACAATACAATCATGTAGGTTGAACACACAGACGACAGACGGATATGTAGTCCAGTGGTAACACGCTGGACTGGTAATCCAGGGATCGCAGGTTCGATCCCCCGTCTGACACTAATAGATTTAACAGTCTTTCAGATGGGACGTTAAACCGAGGTCTCGTGTCGGTGATGTACACCGTGCACGTAAATGAACCAGAGGAGACTCTGGAATGGGTCTCTCTCTGTATCATTGCACTATCCTCCAAAAATCTAAAATAACTAATCTCTTCAGGAGGTGTCGCTCATATGGGCAACCGGTAGCCACGATAATTAAACGTAAACGTAAACGTACACGCACACGCACACGCACACGCACACGCACACACACACACGCCTCCTGAAGAGATTAGTCATTTTAGATTTTGGAGGATAGTGCAATGATACAGACAGAGGCCCATTCCAGAGTCTCCGTTGGTTCTATTTTTACGTGCACGGTGTAAAGAACCTACACGATACCTCGGATTAAAGACTGTTAATTGTATTAGGGTCAGACGTGGAATCGAACCTGCGATCCCTGGATTATCAGTCCAGTGTGTTACCACTGGCAGTCCAGTGTGTTACCACTGGGCAATAGATCCGTCTGCGATTTATTAGCACGACATGTTTCTGTTTTTATACCTGCTGTTTGTTTTAAAGCGACATTACATCACAAAAAGCAAATAAAATGCATTTTTGTCACTTATAAATGCATTGCTACTACAAATTCTTCTGAATACTTTCGAACACTAACATTGAATCAATAAACAGTGTTTCTGTGGTATAAGTGAAAGTAGGATTTCATATAACGGTCATCCAGGCTCCAGAATTTACGTTTGTTGTCATTGAAGTCAATATTAAACACGCGATACTTTCGTTTAGAGATATTTTAATTCGGATTAGTGTACAAATAAAGGTGCATAAGCACACATGTGAGATATAACGGTAAATCTGTACAATAAATCTCGTTACTCGGGATATACACGGGTTGTATTACGCATGGATATCGACCCTGTATACCTTATTTTGTTATGTCAACAAACCGCGTATACGACGTTTGTTTAGTTGTTGAAATACTCAGTTGTTGAGGCAAATATTTGGAAAAACATTATACCATATAATAACAAATTACATTCTGCAGACATTTGCGCTTTCACCGATGGAGTGTCGCTTTAAGGCTTACACGTTTAGATCAGTATATTTCATTTTCTTATGAAATCTAAACACTAATTTTCTAAACTTACTTATATTAGTACTACATACATCGGAACAAATTGATAACAAGTTTCACCTTTTGGAAAGGGCTGTTGCTAATGTTTTCAAAACGTGTAGCCAAATCCTTTTGCACTTTGAAAATGTCCTGTATATGTATATGGATATTATCAGTATTTATGTATGTTATAAATGTGACAGTATGTTATTGTGATATATAAGTGTATTTACGTCTCATCAATGTACAACAAACAACATTCAATATAATAAAAACATATCGATGTACATTGCCACTCAATAATGAATTATAAGACACAGTAACAATTCACAATATAACACGATTCAACATACACGTTTCTTAAAACTAGAGGTTGTAGAGGTTGGTCCAGACCGATACTCGATATACCATATTTACGCTTTCATCCGCACCAACGAGAGTGATTAATATTAGTTGTTAAGACTTGCTTCGCAATCGTTTCAGGTAATGGTTCTGGAATTTGTGGCTCGACCTGTTTGCCTTTCTTGAAATTGTCATGTTTTGTATTTTGTAAAACGAATAGAGCACTAACATATGATTAAACGAAACCATAAGCGTCAAGCACGGACGGGCACTCGGGTATACCACCGACCATCAACAAATAAGATATATCTAAGACATTGGTATGTGTTAATTAGTCAGTGGCTGACATTAGGCGACATATATGACGGACAAGTCTGGCAGGTGAACTTGCAATGCATAAGTTTACTGTCATATTACCTGTCAATACTAGTAACACATTGAGACCCAGGCAGAGTTATCGACAACCAATTAATTGTTAAGATCAATATGGTATATATAAACCCCCATAAAGTTATGTTATAAAATTAATATGTTGGTGCCTTCAAATAAATATACACTAACTGCACATATTGTAGCCAGTTAGAAGAGCTACAAGTGAGTTTATCATGTAGCATGAGGAAATCAATCATAAGTAGTATATATACTGTTCCTTTCATCTGGGTACATCACTTTACCTATAATCCTGTACACGTGAGTTTATCTTGTAGCATGAGGAAAGCAATCATAAGTAGTATATATACTGTTCCTTTCATCTGGGTACATCACTTTACCTATACTCCTGTACACGTGAGTTTATCTTGTAGTATGAGGAAAGCAATCATAAGTAGTATATATACTGTTCCTTTCATCTGGGTACATCACTTTACCTATAATCCTGTACACGTGAGTTTATCTTGTAGTATGAGGAAAGCAATCATAAGTAGTATATATACTGTTCCTTTCATCTGGGTACATCACTTTACCTATAATCCTGTACACGTGAGTTTATCTTGTAGCATGAGGAAAGCAATCATAAGTAGTATATATAGGAAGTCGTGATAGCGCAGTGGATGCGCGTTCGCTTCAGGTGCGAAATGTCCGGAGTTCGAGCCCCGCTGGAGCCGTTACGAGTGTGCCCTTAGGCAAGGCACTTAAATTCCACGTTGCCTCTTCTCTCTCCCTCGTAGCGATGGATTCCATCAGGAATGAGGTCTCGAGAGTGATTTATATAAGTTGAAATAACTTGTTTCGCAATCGAGCTAAAATAAATTTGTATAAACTAAGTAGAATATATACTGTTCCTTTCATGGGCGTACACCACTTTAAGAAAGCTAGGACTTCTTCACCCCGATGAGTTTGCGTTTTACATGTGGTTGTTTTTCTGTCTGTTAGCAGAACCTCACAAATATTGATTTATTATTTGGAAGGTGCGCCATAGATTTAGGACCAATCCATTAAATGCTGGTGATGATCAGATTCCGAATACGATGTGTGTGTTTGCCCATATGAGCGACGCCTCCTGGAGAGATTAGTCATTTTATTGTTGAGGATAGTGCAATGATACAGACAGAGACCCATTCCAGAGTCTCCTTTGGTTCTTTTACGTGCACGATGTAAAGCACCGACACGATACCTCGGATTAAAGACTGATAATTTTATTAGGGTCAGACGTGGAATCGAACCTGCGATCCCTGGATTATCAGTCCAGTGTGTTACCACTGGACAATAGATCCGTCTGCTATTTATTAGCACGATATGTTTCTGTTTTTATACCTGCTGTTTGTTTTAAAGCGACATTACATCACAAAAAGCAAATAAAATGCATTTTTTTCACTTATGAATGCATTGCTACTACACATTCTTCTGAATACTTTCGAACACTAACATTGAATCAATAAACAGTGTTTCTGTGGTATAAGTGAAAGTAGGATTTCATATAACGGTCATCCAGGCTCCAGAATTGACGTTTGTTGTCATTGAAGTCAATATTAAACACGCGATACTTTTGTCTAGAGCTATTTTAATTAGGATTAGTCTACAAATAAATATGCATAGGCACAAATGTGAGATATAACGGTAAATCGTGTTATTCAGGATACACGCATTGTATTACGCATGAATGTCGACCCATAGGCACCCATGCCACGGTTAATATGTAGCATAACTCGTGTTATTCAGGATAAACGCTTTGTATTCACATGAATATCGACCCTGTATACCTTATTTTGTTATGTCAACAAACCGCGTATACGACGTTTGTTTATTTGTTGAAATACTCATTTTTTGAGGCAAATATTTGGAAAAATATTATACCATATAATAACAAATTACATTCTGCAGACATTTGCGCTTTCACCGATGGAGTGTCGCTTTAAGGCTTACACGTTTAGATCAGTATATTTCATTTTCTTATGAAATCTAAACAATAATTTTCTAAACTTACTTATATTAGTACTACATACATTGGAACAAATTGATAACAAGTTTCACCTTTTGGAAAGGGCTGTTGCTAATGTTTTCAAAACTTGTAGCCCAATCCTTTTGCACTTTGAAAATGTCCTGTATATGTATATGTATATTATCAGGTTTTATGTATGTTATAAATGTGACAGAATGTTATTGTGATATATAAGTGTAAATTGTATTCCTCATTATGAAAAAAAGTTGCAATAAAATATTAAATTAAAATTAATTGTTTTGCAAGACACGCAAATGCTTGCTATTTTCACACAGTCATTGCAAATCGATATGTTTATGGTTACCATCGCAATATAATGACAGTATTGTCATAATCAATGACCAATAATACTCATCAATCATTTATAGTGGCATTTTTTATGTTTGTAACAAATATGTATACTATAGTGGAAGTCGTGATAATGCAGTGGATTCGCCTTCGCTTCAGGTGCGAACAGTCCGGAGTTCGAGCCCCGCTGGAGCCGTTACGAGTGTGCCCTTAGGCAAGGCATGTAAATTCCACGTTGCCTCTTCTCTCTCCCTCGTGGCGGTGGATTACATATGGAATGAGGTCTCGAGATTGTACAATGTTTCGGTATAGTAAGCTCGATGCAATTGTATGCCCATCGTACAGACGGATCTGTAGTCCAGTGGTAACACGCTGTACTGGTAATCCAGGGATCGCAGGTTCGATCCCCCGTCTGACACTAATACATGTAACTGTCTTTCAGTTGGGACTTTAAGCCGGTCTCGTGTCGGTACTGTACACCGTGCACGTAAAAGTACCAGAGGTGACTCTTGTTTTGGAGGATAATGCAATGATACAAATAGAGACGGGGGATCAAACCTGCGATCCCTGGATTACAAGTCCAACGTGTTACCAACTGGACTACAGATCCGTCTGTTACATCTATCTGGCTATATATATGTTATGTTATATTTCGGGTTTTACGCCTGCATCAGCACCATTTTGGGCTATATCGCCGGCGGGCAGTTTACCTAACAACACCTTTCCTGGGCAGGCTCCAGCGGTTAACCAGTACTTGGGTGCACCAACCTCCGTAAGAAACTGCCAACTTTTTCATATAAATGAGACACTGTCTGAGCGGGGCTGTAGCTATAATTATATATGTAGCATTTTATATACTAGTGGTGATTCTGCTCGCCCACATGGTTCGCCGGTGGCGAGGGTAGACAAGCTCAATCACAACCAGTGTAGAGTCCGTAGCGGATCAGTGGTTAACACTCTGGACTTGTAATCCAGGATTCTCAGTTCGACGCCCTGCTATACAATACAATGACTCATATCATAGTCGGATGAGACTTTAAACCGAGGTCTCATGTCTCATGTCGGTATTTTACACAATGCACGTTAAATAACAAGAGGAGACACAGGAATGGGTCTCTGTCCTCCGTCTGTATCATCGCACTGTCCTCCAGACTCTAAGATGAAACAAGTCGTCAGGATGATTCTCTCATACGGGCAACCGGTAGCGACGATAAATAAACTATAATATCTAAAATCCAAATACAATATTAAATTTTGATAATAAACTAATAATATATCTAATAAGTCAAAAACGACCCATTTCCCTCTTTAGAATAGAAGTTATTCATTGTCACTCGTGAAGCAGCCATGAAAGTCCCTTGGAAATCTGTCCACGTGTTCAAACTCGACTCGTGCAATTTCCTTGAATGATACGGCATCCAAAACCAATAAAAAGCAATTCGTATCGTCTTCTCCCAGCTTGTTTATAGCGGCTACGAGAACACCTTAAACATGACAAAATAAAGAAACAATTCAAACTTGTGTTAATTACTCTCGTTCGAGTGGTTAAGGTCGCTGACTTGTATACAACTGTATGTTATCATCACTGATGGTCAATGATTCGAGCCCCGCACAGACCATGTCTGTTTATATGAAAACGTTGGCAGTTTATTACGGAGATTGGTGCACCAAGTACTGGTTAACCGCTGGAGCCTGCCCAGGAAAGATGTTGCTAGGTAAACTGCCCGTCGTGCCAATGTGGTTCTTCCTGTGAGGGAAACAGGAGTACCCGGAGAAAACCCGTCTGTTAGATATGCCGACCACTTTACCATCTCACCTACTTCACAGTACGAGTATTGAACCTGGGTTGTATTGGTGAGAAGTACACGTATATACAAATTTATATTAGCTCGATTGCGAAACAAGTTCTTACAACTTATATTAATCACTCTCGAGACATCATTCCTAATGGAATCCATCGCCACTAAGGAGAGAGAAGAGGCATCGTGGAATTTAAGGGCACAATCGTAACGGCTCCAGAATGACTCGAACGCCATGCCTTTCGCACATGAAGCGAACGCGCTACCACTGCGCTATCACGACTTCCACTTTCATGTATATATCGTACATCAATGCTTCGAGGATGCTAGCTATGAAACATGCTCAGTATAATGGTAGATTGTCTACATACATTCTATATCACTCATATAGCGATATTTACATCACTATTGCATTTCCTTCGATGAACGTATACATGGTTGCCCTGATTGTATACATTTTCGTATGAGGGTTCCCAACTAATGATATGTAGCTGACATGTGTAATCGAAGTTTACGCATGCGCATTCAGTCTTCGTCGCTTCAACACGAGAAAAGGCGTATCTTACAGTTTACGCCGTTTTCTTTACCTGTACCTGCAGACACAGTAAGATGCAAATCTGGACTAAAAACGTTTTAATGCAAAGTGTACATGTGGGGGCTAAACGCCCAAAACAGTTCATATCACGATGGAAACTATTAACCCACGATTCATTCATTAAATGGCTGAAACGTGGCCAGGAGTCGTCGCTCATATGGGCAACCGGTAGCGACGATAAATAAACGTAAAACACACAAACAAAACATACACAAAACACACACGCACACGCACACGCGCACGCGCACGCACACGCACACGCACACACTTTTGTTATTACTGGCATTGTATTTGTAATTGCTATTGTTATGTATTAGTAATTACTGGCAATACATTTACAATTGCGGGTATTGTATTTGCTGTTGTATTAGTAATTACTGGCAATACATTTACAATTGCGGGTATTGTATTTGCTGTTGTATTAGTAATTACTGGCAATCCATTTACAATTGCGGGTATTGTATTTGCTGTTGTATTAGTAATTACTGGCAATCCATTTATCATTACTGTATTTATAATGACTTGTAATTACTAGTATTGTATTGTAATTACTAGTATTGTATTGTAATTACTAGTATTGTATTTGTAATTACTGGTACTACATTTATAATTGCTGGCATTGTATTTGTAATTACTGGTACTACATTTGTAATTGCTGGCATTGTATTTGTAATTACTGATAATACATTTGTAATTACTAGTATTGTATTTGTAATTACTGGTACTACATTTGTAATTGCTGGCATTGTATTTGTAATTACTGGTAATACATTTGTAATTGCTGGTATTGTATTTGTAATTACTGGTACTACATTTGTTATTGCTGGCATTGTATTTGTAATTACTGGTACTACATTTGTAATTGCTGGCATTGTATTTGTAACTACTGGTAATACATTTGTAATTGATGGTATTGTATTTGTAACTACTTGTAATACATTTGTAATTGCTGGTATTGTATTTGTAATTACTGGTAATACATTTGTAATTGATGGTATTGTATTTGTAACTACTTGTAATACATTTGTAATTGCTGGTATTGTATTTGTAATTACTGGTAATACATTTGTAATTGCTGGTATTGTATTTGTAACTACTTGTAATACATTTGTAATTGCTGGTATTGTATTTGTAATTACTGGTAATACATTTGTAATTGATGGTATTGTATTTGTAACTACTTGTAATACATTTGTAATTGCTGGTATTGTATTTGTAATTACTGGTAATACATTTGTAATTGATGGTATTGTATTTGTAACTACTTGTAATACATTTGTAATTGCTGGTATTGTATTTGTTCTAAGCATCTTATAGATGTTTTATGCAATAAACTATTGTTCTTCTTATATATGCAAGACACATTCTCGAAGTTCATATTAATAACAAGTTACCGTCATCTTCTGCCGTCCCACTGGGATTGGGTACGAATACCGGCTCTGATGGGTAGCATTTATCCTCTATCCATCTGATATAGTTCTTCGTGTTTATGTCGATCTTTACCAACTGTGAATATGTAAAATAGTCATTACATAATGAAATAACATTGTCAATTGTAATGTCCGAACAACCTTTTATGTTCCACTGCCTGCATTAATGAGAGACATCTCTAATTTTCCATTACCTCCCTTGGCAGATACAGTCTGATTTCTTTTGTTTTTACTGTTGTTCCCTAACCATATGTTGCGGTATGATAACTGTAAATTTATCCAAATTGTGTTAATTAATTTATAAATAAGTACACATTGTAATACTGTATGAGATCTGTCGAGATATAGTAATTTAATAATCACAAGCATCGATAGTAGAATAAAAATGTTCGCATGGTGTGCAAAGGAAACAACGATAAAAACAGAGGTATTCAGGGGCAGTAACCCCATAATGGGTATTCAGGGGCAGTAACCCCATAATGGGTATTTAGATCAAAATAATAATAATAATATGGTGACGGCGGCTGTAATGAGTTTGTTTCCAGGCTACGACAGAATGTGTTCCTGGTTTCTAAGAACTTTGAGGGGATGCATGTCCTGTACAGTGGTATTCTTGACTCTTTTTTGTAATACATATCTTTATTTTGTTTCTAAGCATATTCCATAAACATAATATATTTAACGTACATTAATAGATATTTATCAAATTTACTTAAGCAACAAAACAGTTTTAAAGTTATTTATCGTCGCTACCGGTTGCCCATATGAGCGACGCCTCCTGAAGAGATTAGTCATTTTAGATTTTTGGAGGATAGTACAATGATACAGACAGAGACCCATTCCAGAGTATCATCTGGTTCTTTTACGTGCACTGTGTAAAGCACAAGTGAACAATTAAGAAAATGGGTAAAAACGTTCAGACTTTTCTTTGAATTTATGGACAGCTAAGACTATTTTTTAATTATGTTGAGATGACAAGGAAATTATACAAATTGTTTTAGCTCGATTGCGAAACAAGTTCTTACAACTTATATTAATCACTATCGAGACCTCACTACTGATGGAATCCATCACCATGAGGGAGAGAGAAGAGGCAACGTGGAATTTAAATGCCTTGCCTAAGGGCACAATCGTAACGGCTCCAGCGGGGCTCGAACTCCGAACTGTTCACACATGAAGCGAACATGCTACCACTGCGCTATCACGACTTCCACAAGGAAATATCAGAAAGTATGATCACATTTAGGGATATTGGACGGAACGTATGTTTCTGTATTGCTTGATTCAATGTGTCACAGATAAATTGTAATCTTCCATCGAGTTGTGTTTCGAATGTATTTATATGTCAGCCCACCCTAAGGCACTGTAACTGGACTGGAAATCCAAGGATCGCAGGTTCGATCCCCCGTCTGGCCCTAATAAAATTAACAGTCTTTCAGATGGGACGTTAAACCAAGGTCTCGTGTCGGTGCTTTCCACCGTGCACGTAAAAGAACCAGAGGAGACTCTGTAATGGGTTTCTGTCTGTATCATTGCACTATCCTCCAAAAATCTAAAATGACAGGAGGCATCGCTCATATGGGTAACCGGTAGCGACGATAAATAAACGTAAAACACACACACTGAATTTCAACTAGCTGTTAAAGCGACATTACATCGGTGAAAATGCAAAATTCTATATAATGTAATTTCCTCTCATATGGTATAATATTGTTCCAAATAAACATAAAAACACAACACGACACTGTAAGTGAAGTACTAACGGTCTCTCGTCCGTTGGGGCTTGACCCCGACATTCACACCTAACTTCTTAATTTTTGTTATGAGTTCTAATTGTGATAAATGCAGCGATGTACTTCATGTCTAAATTTGGTGTGTGTTTATTTATCGTCACTACCGGTTGCCCATATTAGCGACGCCTCCTGAAGAGGTTGGTTATTTTATAGTTTTGAGGATAGTGCAATGATACAGACAGAGACCCATTCTAGAGTCTCCTCTGGTTCTTTTTCTTGGACGGTGTAAAGCACAGACACGAGAACCTGCTAAATGTGGATGGTTGTGATTTCAAATTATACAGTTGCACTGTTAGATACGAAAAAAGAGAAACACCTTGGGTACTTATCGGAGCAGTAGTTCACAC
This sequence comes from Archivesica marissinica, assembly GCA_014843695.1. Lineage (NCBI taxonomy): Eukaryota > Metazoa > Mollusca > Bivalvia > Venerida > Vesicomyidae > Archivesica > Archivesica marissinica. Next base: position 2,371,742 of record CM026401.1, read on the forward strand.
GCACACACAAGGTAGAACCACCGACCTTCCACAATCAAGGAGGATAGCTCCTCACATGACAATATTCGACACACACGGTTGGATTCGAACCTATAGTGAGGGACAAGTGACGACAGTATCCGCTCAGCCTCGGACTTCCACTTGAATCATCCATACACTAGCATTACAATTTATGAGATTATGAGTTTTTGAAAAAAATTCTATCAAATTTCGAATATTCGAATACCTTCCCGGCCGAATATTCGAATAGTTTATGTTATGTTATGTTATATTTCGGGTTTTACGCCTGCATCAGCACCATTTTGGGCTATATCGCCCGGGCAGTTTACCTAACAACACCTTTCCTGGGCAGGCTCCAGCGGTTAACCAGTACTTGGGTGCACCAACCTCCGTAAGAAACTGCCAACTTTTTCATATAAATGAGATCATTACAATTTATATTTACCGATTGGTAGTGTTCATCCTTCACATGTCCATCCTTCACATGTTCATCCTTCACATGTTCATCCTTCAAATGTCCATCCTTCACATGGAAACCAATGCCATATACATAGCGATACTTCTTGGAATTGTATTTCTCGTAATTTATCTGAGGAAATTCCATGGCTGAAATAAAAAGAGCGGATATACGCGCAATGTACGCAAGTATACCGAACACATACACCAAATGTACTAGTCACTTAAAGTGACACTACATCGGTGAAAACGCAAATGTCTGCAGAATGTAATATGCTATTATATGACATAATTATATTTCCAAATATTTGCCTCAATAACTGAGCATTTCAATAAATAAACAAACGTCGTATACGCGGTTTGTTGACAAAACAAAATAATTTAAATAGGGTCAACATTCATGCGTAATAAAAATCGTTCATCCTGAATAACACGAGGTATGGTACGCATTTACTCTGATATCTCACATTTGTATGTGTAGACTAATCTTAGTTATATTATCTCTAAATGAAAGTATCGCGTGTTTAGTATTGACTTCAATGACAACACATATCTATTCAGGAGCTTGGATGACCGTTATATGAAATCCTACTTTCACTTTTGAAAGTTTGTGTACCTCAAAATCACTGTTTATTTATTTAACGTTAGTGTTAGAATGTATTCAGAAGAATGTGTAGTAGCGGCCTTCGTGATATATTTCTACGCATAAGAACTTCAAACTCGGGTTATTCTGCGATATACCACGGTTGACACTTATTATTTCGATTCTAGCATGACGTACTTCTAATAATTTTAGACGAGTATTTTCTTCAAACGCCGTGAATTTGGCTTTCGAAATTTCCTCCCGCGTAAGGGGTGATGACGTTATTTTTATGGAAAATATCAATCTAGTGCATAAATAAACAAAAGTTGTAACTGATCATTAATTTTATTTATTTTGTCAAATAAAACTGTACAGAATAGTAACTGAAACGTTACTTAACTGAAAAACAAGACGGACAAGAGATTATCTGATTCTAAAAATAGCTCACTTCCGCGAATTCCCATGGTAGTATTTACAAACATCACGTGACTTTCGTTCATAAAACTTTACACGCATTGTATAAATGTAATAGCCAAAATACGATGCGATCGATCTATGGATCAGGACTGAGATATATGGGATCAGGAATGAGATATATGGGATCAGGTATGAGATCTATGGATCACGAATGAGATATATGGATCAGGAATGAGATATATGGGATCAGGTATGAGATCTATGGATCACGAATGAGATCTATGGATCAGGAATGAGATATATGGGATCAGGAATGAGATCTATGGATCAGGAATGAGATATATGGGATCAGGACTGAGATATATGGGATCAGGAATGAGATATATGGGATCAGGAATGAGATATATGGGATCAGGACTGAGATATATGGGATCAGGACTGAGATATATGGGATCAGGACTGAGATATATGGGATCAGGACTGAGATATATGGGATCAGGAATGAGATATATGGGATCAGGAATGAGATATATGGGATCAGGAATGAGATATATGGATCAGGAATGAGATATAGTGATCAGTAATGAGATCTATGGGATCAGGACTGAGATATATGGAATCAGGAATGAGATATATGGGATCAGGACTGAGATATATGGGATCAGGACTGAGATATATGGGATCAGGACTGAGATATATGGGATCAGGACTGAGATCTATGGGATCAGGAATGAGGTATATGGGATCAGGAATGAGATATATGGGATCAGGACTGAGATATATGGGATCAGGACTGAGATCTATGGGATCAGGACTGATATATATGGGATCAGGACTGAGATATATGGATCAGAACTGAGATATATTGTATCAGGAATGAGATATATGGGATCAGGACTGAGATATATGGGATCAGGAATGAGATATATGGGATCAGGACTGAGATATATGGGATCAGGACTGAGATCTATGGGATCAGGAATGAGGTATATGGAATCAGGAATGAGATATATGGGATCAGGAATGAGATATAGTGATCAGGAATGAGATCTATGGGATCAAGACTGAGATATATGGGATCAGGACTGAGATATATGGGATCAGGAATGAGATATATGGGATCAGGAATGATATATATGGGATCAGGTATGAGATATATGGATCACGAATGAGATATATGGATCAGGAAAGAGATATATGGGATCAGGTATGAGATCTATGGATCACGAATGAGATCTATGGATCAGGAATGAGATATATGGGATCAGGAATGAGATCTATGGATCAGGAATGAGATATATGGGATCAGGACTGAGATATATGGGATCAGGAATGAGATATATGGGATCAGGAATGAGATATATGGATCAGGAATGAGATATATGGGATCAGGACTGATATATATGGGATCAGGAATGAGATATATGGGATCAGGAATGAGATATATGGGATCAGGACTGAGATCTATGGATCAGGAATGAGATATATGGGATCAGGAATGAGATATATGGATCAGGAATGAGATATAGTGATCAGTAATGAGATCTATGGGATCAGGACTGAGATATATGGGATCAGGAATGAGATATATGGGATCAGGACTGAGATATATGGGATCAGGAATGTGATATATGGGATCAGGACTGAGATATATGGGATCAGGACTGAGATCTATGGGATCAGGAATGAGGTATATGGGATCAGGAATGAGATATATGGGATCAGGAATGAGATATAGTGATCAGGAATGAGATATATGGGATCAGGACTGAGATATATGGGATCAGGACTGAGATATATGGGATCAGGACTGAGATCTATGGGATCAGGACTCATATATATGGGATCAGGACTGAGATATATGGATCAGAACTGAGATATATTGGATCAGGAATGAGATATATGGGATCAGGACTGAGATATATGGGATCAGTAATGAGATATATGGGATCAGGACTGAGATATATGGGATCAGGACTGAGATCTATGGGATCAGGAATGAGGTATATGGAATCAGGAATGAGATATATGGGATCAGGAATGAGATATAGTGATCAGGAATGAGATCTATGGGATCAAGACTGAGATATATGGGATCAGGACTGAGATATATGGGATCAGGAATGAGATCTATTGATCAGGACTGATATATATGGGATCAGGACTGAGATATATGGGATCAGTACTGAGATATATGGGATCAGGAATGCGATATATGGGATCAGGACTGAGATATATGGGATCAGGACTGAGATATATGGGATCAGGACTGAGATATATGGATCAGGACTGATATATATGGGATCAGGACTGAGATATACGGGATCAGGACTGAAATATACGGGATCAGGACTGAGATATATGGGATCAGGAATGAGATATATGGGATCATGACTGAGATATATGGACCAGGAATGAGATATATGGGAGCAGGACTGAGATATATGGGATCAGGAATGAGATATATGGGAGCAGGACTGAGATATATGGGATCAGGAATGAGATATATGGGATCAGGACTGAGATATATGGGATCAGGACTGAGATATATGGGATCAGGAATGAGGTATATGGGATCAGGAATGAGATATATGGGATCAGGAATGAAATATAGTGATCAGGAATGAGATCTAGGTATAACGAATGAGATATAGTGATCAGTAATGAGATATATGGGATCAGGACTGAGATCTATGGGATCAGGAATGAGATATATGGGAGCAGGACTGAGATATATGGGATCAGGAATGAGATATATGGGATCAGGACTGAGATATATGGGATCAGGACTGAGATCTATGGGATCAGGACTGAGGTATATGGGATCAGGAATGAGATATATGGGATCAGGAATGAGATATATGGGATCAGGTCTGAGATATATGGGATCAGGACTGAGATATATGGGATCAGGACTGAGATATATGGGATCAGGACTGAGATATATGCGATCAGGACTGAGATATATGGGATCAGGACTGAGATCTATGGATCAGGAATGAGATATATGGATCAGGAATGAGATCTATGGGATCAGGACTGAGATATATGGGATCAGGACTGAGATATATGGGATCAGGACTGAGATATATGGGATCAGGACTGAGATCTATGGGATCAGGAATGAGATATATGGGATCAGGAATGAAATCTATGGGATCAGGACCGAGATCTATGGGATCAGGACTGAGATATATGGGATCAGGAATGAGATATATGGGATCAGGAATGAGATATATTGGATCAGGACTGAGACATATGGGATCAGGAATGAGATATATGGGATCAGGACTGAGATATATGGGATCAGGAATGAGATATATGGGACTGAGATATATGGGATCATGAATGAGATATATGGGATCAGAACTGAGATATATGGGATCAGGACTGAGATATATGGCATCAGGAATGAGATCTATGGATCAGGACTGAGATATACGGGATCAGGAATGATATATATGGGATCAGGACTGAGGTATATGGGATCAGGAATGAGATATATGGGATCAGGAATGAGATAATTATATGGGATCAGGACTGAGATATATGGGATCAGGAATGAGATATATGGGATCAGGACTGAGACATATGGGATCAGGAATGAGATCTATGGGATCAGGACTGAGATATATGCGATCAGGACTGAGATATATGGGATCAGGACTGAGGTATATGGATCAGGAATGAGATATATGGGATCAGGAATGAGATATATGGGATCAGGAATGAGATATATGGGATCAGGACTGAGATATATGGGATCAGGACTGAGATATATGGGATCAGGACTGAGATATATGGGATCAGGACTGAGATATATGGGATCAGGAATGAGATATATGGGATCAGGACTGAGATCTATGGGATCAGGACTGAGATATATGGGATCAGGAATGAGATATATGGGATCAGGAATGAGATATATGGGATCAGGACTGAGATATATGGGATCAGGAATGAGATATATGGGATCAGGAATGAGATATATGGGATCAGGAATGAGATATATGGGATCAGGACTGAGATATATGGGATCAGGACTGAGATATATGGGATCAGGACTGAGATATATGGGATCAGGACTGAGATATATGGGATCAGGAATGAGATATATGGATCAGGACTGAGATATATGGGATCAGGAATGAGATATATGGGATCAGGACTGAGATATATGGGATCAGGACTGAGATATATGGGATCAGGAATGAGATATATGGGATCAGGACTGAGATATATGGGATCAGGAATGAGATATATGGGATCAGGACTGAGATATATGGGATCAGGACTGAGATCTATGGGATCAGGACTGAGGTATATGGGATCAGGAATGAGATATATGGGATCAGGAATGAGATATATGGGATCAGGACTGAGATATATGGGATCAGGACTGAGATATATGGGATCAGGACTGAGATATATGGGATCAGGACTGAGATATATGCGATCAGGACTGAGATATATGGGATCAGGACTGAGATCTATGGATCAGGAATGAGATATATGGATCAGGAATGAGATCTATGGGATCAGGACTGAGATATATGGGATCAGGACTGAGATATATGGGATCAGGACTGAGATATATGGGATCAGGACTGAGATCTATGGGATCAGGAATGAGATATATGGGATCAGGAATGAGATATATGGGATCAGGACTGAGATCTATGGGATCAGGACTGAGATATATGGGATCAGGAATGAGATATATGGGATCAGGAATGAGATATATGGATCAGGACTGAGATATATGGGATCAGGAATGAGATATATGGGATCAGGACTGATATATGGGATCAGGAATGAGATATATGGGACTGAGATATATGGGATCATGAATGAGATATATGGGATCAGAACTGAGATATATGGGATCAGGACTGAGATATATGGCATCAGGAATGAGATCTATGGATCAGGACTGAGATATACGGGATCAGGAATGATATATATGGGATCAGGACTGAGGTATATGGGATCAGGAATGAGATATATGGGATCAGGAATGAGATAATTATATGGGATCAGGACTGAGATATATGGGATCAGGAATGAGATATATGGGATCAGGACTGAGACATATGGGATCAGGAATGAGATCTATGGGATCAGGACTGAGATATATGCGATCAGGACTGAGATATATGGGATCAGGACTGAGATCTATGGATCAGGAATGAGATATATGGATCAGGAATGAGATCTATGGGATCAGGACTGAGATATATGGGATCAGGACTGAGATATATGGGATCAGGACTGAGATATATGGGATCAGGACTGAGATCTATGGGATCAGGAATGAGATATATGGGATCAGGAATGAAATCTATGGGATCAGGACCGAGATCTATGGGATCAGGACTGAGATATATGGGATCAGGAATGAGATATATGGGATCAGGAATGAGATATATTGGATCAGGACTGAGACATATGGGATCAGGAATGAGATATATGGGATCAGGACTGAGATATATGGGATCAGGAATGAGATATATGGGACTGAGATATATGGGATCATGAATGAGATATATGGGATCAGAACTGAGATATATGGGATCAGGACTGAGATATATGGCATCAGGAATGAGATCTATGGATCAGGACTGAGATATACGGGATCAGGAATGATATATATGGGATCAGGACTGAGGTATATGGGATCAGGAATGAGATATATGTGATCAGGAATGAGATAATTATATGGGATCAGGACTGAGATATATGGGATCAGGAATGAGATATATGGGATCAGGACTGAGACATATGGGATCAGGAATGAGATCTATGGGATCAGGAATGAGATATATGGGATCGGGAGTGAGATATATGGGATCAGGACTGAGGTATATGGGATCAGGACTGAGATATATGGGATCAGGAATGAGATATATGGGATCAGGAATGTGATATCTGGGATCAGGACTGAGATATATGGGATCAGGACTGAGATATATGGGATCAGGACTGAGATATATGGGATCAGGACTGAGATATATGGGATCAGGAATGAGATATATGGGATCAGGACTGAGATATATGGGATCAGGAATGAGATATATGGGATCAGGAATGAGATATATGGGATCAGGACTGAGATCTATGGGATCAGGACTGAGGTATATGGGATCAGGAATGAGATATATGGGATCAGGAATGAGATATATGGGATCAGGAATGTGATATCTGGGATCAGGACTGAGATATATGGGATCAGGACTGAGATATATGGGATCAGGACTGAGATATATGGGATCAGGACTGAGATATATGGGATCAGGACTGAGATATATGGGATCAGGACTGAGATATATGGGATCAGGACTGAGATATATGGGATCAGGACTGAGATATATGGGATCAGGACTGAGATATATGGGATCAGGACTGAGTTGGTGGCTGAGATATCTGGGATCAGGACTGAGATATATGGGATCAGGACTGAGATATATGGGATCAGGAGATCTAGTAATTTGGAACATATACTTACATTTTTGAGTTTATCTTTCTTTCTTTTCCTGTCAAAATCCGCCATTGTATTTAATTATATACATTACTGTGACATTCTGTTGAGTGCCGTAACACCTGTGACCCAAACCATTTGTAGTATCATGCTATATTAATATAAGTTTTGTATAAAAAGAAGTGTTTGTTTATTAGTGTCACCCCTATTTAAAAGGCCAGCAATTTCAGACTTATGAGACACCTCTTCTCATGAACATCAGTACTTCCCGAATCCTATGCTTGTGTGCCAGACGCCAGGTTGGTAGGCAATCAGTAACCATTATTTAGCTGGCTGGTGGCTCACCAATCGGCCATATGAGAACGAACCCCTGACGAGATTCGAACCTTCGACCTCCCGCTCCTCCGTAGGCAGACGCCTTAACCACTAGGCCACGGAGACGGTATATTATGCCAGGATTAATGCAATACAATATGACTGAACTAAACACCGCACTTGCCTACATCAGCTAGAAGCTCTGCCTCACAGTGGAATGTCTTGTTGCCAACTTGCTTACATCTTGCATTTGTGTTTGGCAAGGTAACCAAATCAATCCCTGTTGATGCCTAAAAGAATAATGTTTACATCGCTATTGCACTTCCTTCGATGGACTTTTATGTGCCCTGTTTGTATACATGTTTGTAGGAGGGATCCCAACTAATGATATACAGCTGACATGCGCACTCGATCTGACTGGTATGCGCATTCGCAGTGCTAGGCAGCTGTCGTCGCGAGAAGGGGCGTGTCTTACAGTTTACGTTGTTCCAACGATGATCTATCTAAGTTGCAAATCTGGACTAAATACATTTTAAATGCAAAGTGTGCTATATTTTCCTTCTTTGTCATATTGAAACGAATAATTAATGTAAATATAAGTAATGAATCGCGGGTTAGTAGTTTCCATCGGGGTATGAACTGCATTGGGCGTGTTTAAACCCGCGATTTATTCCTTCTTAGTGTGCTATATTTTCGTTCCTTTATTGAAAAGAATAATTAATGTAAATATAAGTAATGAATCGCGGGTTAGTAGTTTCCATCGGGGATATGAACTGCACTGGGTGTGTTTAAACCCGCGATTTATTCCTTCTTAACATGATCATTACACTGCTCGGCAAACACTTACAGACGGATATATAGTCCATTGGTAACACGCGGGACTTGTAACCCAGGGATCTATATGGAATGTGGTGCTCGTGCACATTACCGTAGGGAGATTAATCCTGATCTTCGCGCTTGGCGTCCATGGTCCAGTAGTAGAGCGTTGGATTTGGAATCGAACGGTCCCGAGTTCGATACTCGGAAAGGCCACGTATGTAGTGTCATTGAGCAAGGCACCTCACACACATTGCTTAGTACTGGTTAATCGCTTAGGTCGGCTAAGCCTGTCCAGGAATAATGTCTAGGACCCCGAGAGGGGTTTGACATTAGTGGAACATAAAATGTTCATACATACATTAAATTATGGCATATATTCATATCAGGGAAATCAATATGTTTGCGCATTGTCTAGATTGCGTAATCATGCGACCATATTTCTACGAAAGAAGTACCACAGATAGCTGGTACTGTGCTGAATACTGACCTTTATCCTACATTCATGCGAAATAACGTACAAAAACGGCCTGCCTAATAAATTTTGCTTTATTAGTCAGTGCCTAATAAAGCTTTCGTGACGTCATAGGGCTAACCGTGGCTATAAATAGAAATATCAATGCGCAACATATTACCAAGTGCGTAGCGAGTTTGTAAGCTGTCATGGCTAATTTGATTGTTTTTGTGTTGGGTGCACACTCAGAATGTAGGATAAATAGAATATTAGGTTACTCTCTTATAAATTTTAATTTATTAGGCTCGTCTCAGAAAAAATACAAGGCGAGGCAGAGAGCCTCGCCTTGTATTTTTTCTCTGACTCACCTAATACATTAAAATTTATAAGACAGTAACCTAATATTCTCTATTTATTTCGCTCTTACATTTCAAACGGTTTTATTTACTGACCTTGTCGACATTCAAGGGGATGACATATCGCCTAGCCTCCATGTCTTTTATGACATCAATAAACTCGACTGTTTGTGAGGATGTCACATTCTTCATGTACATGTTGTCAAGTAATTGTTTGCTCCTATAACATGACAGGTCGAGCACGACATGATCTGAAAGAAGCATCCTTTATGTTATTATATGTTGGTGTATTGTGTTGTTTGTTGTGTATTTTATGGTTGGGGTTTTGTGTGTGTGTAGTTCACACGAGCCAACTTTTCCACGGACATTGGTCGTGTTTGGTTTAAACATATTTATTCGATAATAATGTACATTACATATACGTTGTATACAAAACGAAAATGGATTAAATCGGAAGCTTAAAGCTTATTGAGATTTTCTCCATTGCATATATAATGTTGTGCACAAATGGCGATTAAGAGGTAAACATATAATGTAGTAATACCAAAATATATAATAAGTAGTTGAAAATATAGCTTGTTATCAGGTGAAAAGCTAACAGTAAAAGGGAGGTTGGGGAGGGTGGGTAGAAAGCGATGAACCATACGTAAGCACACTGTTTGAAGTGAATCACTCTGCTAGTGCGTCAGTCTCTGTTCACAGAATACTAAAAACGTTTAGACTTTTCTATGAATTTGTGGACAGCTAAGACTATTATTTCATTATGTTCAGAAATAATAGTCTTAGCTGTCCACAAATTCATAGAAAAGTCTAAACGTTTTTAGTATTCTGTGAACAGAGACTGACGCACTAGCAGAGTGATTCACTTCGTGTTTGTGGACTGTTCACGGGGCAATTGTTTCCATGGTCCATTTTCCAATGTGATCACAGTGGTATCATCTTAGCTAACATGAAAAAGAAATTAAATAGCACAACAAACCTGTTCATATGGCGACTCTCCAGCTGGGTAACACCACCGATCGAAACACCGAAGTGTTCAAATGTAGTTAAAACTTTATTTATTGTACGTGGAATTCGGATTCAATTGCATTATATGTGCATAATTTACAAATTCGATCATTTAAACTTTATTTAGTTTACAACGATTGCGAAGCAAGTTTTAACAACTTATATTAATCACTCTCGTTGGCGCGGATGAAACCGGAGTACTAGTACCCGGAGAAAACCCACCTGTCCGATATGGCGACCATCGTACCATCTCACATACTTCCGGGTTAGAGGATCGAACCCGGGTTAGGGTAATTTCGAACGGATGGATAAACATACGGAGGATACATATGTGTTTGTGGGGGTGAAGGTCACAACCACAGCTAGTACCATATGTTGAAATCGCCAGCTATTATTGGTGGAGGAAGACCCCGTATGTCCCTTATAGTATCAGTTCAGTCCTGGACGGACACCAGGATAGACCCATCGAAATATTATAAGACAGCTGGATTGCTTCATGCAGACGGATCTGTAGTCCAGTGGTAACACGCTGGACTGGTAATCCAGGGATCGCAGTTTCGATCCCCCGTCTGACCATAATAAAATTAACAGTCTTTCAGATGGGACGTTAAACCGAGGTCTCGTGTCGGTGCTTTACACCGTGCACGTAAAAGAACCAGAGGAGACTCTGGAACGGGTCTCTGTCTGTATCATTGCACGATAAATAAACGTAAAACACACACGCTTCATTACTTCAAATAATTAGACACCCCAGTGGAGTACACAAGGGCGATGAGGGGGTTACATGGGCGGTAATGGGGTTACAAGGGCGATGATGTGGTTACAGGGCGATGAGGGGGTTACAAGGGCAATGAGGTGGTAACTGGGGTGATGAGGGAGTTACAAGGGCGATGAGGTGGTAACAGGTGCGATGAAGGGGTTACAGTGGAGATGAGAGGGTAACAGGTGCGATGAGGGGGCCGCGATTTGATGTCAGTTACAACCACCCAGTGGCTCCTGGACTGGGAACAGACATTAGCATTAGCTCGTTTTTATAACTCGTCGGTATATATTATATACTAGAGGACATAGAAAACGCACACCTACATTATATACTAGAGGACATAGAAATCGCACACCTACATTATATACTAGAGGACATAGAAATCGCACACCTACATTATATACTAGAGGACATAGAAAACGCACACCTACATTATATACTAGAGGACATAGAAAACGCACACCTACATTATATACTAGAGGACATAGAAAACGCACACCTACATTATATACTAGAGGACATAGAAAACGCACACCTACATTATATACTAGAGGACATAGAAAACGCACACCTACATTATATACTAGAGGACATAGAAAACGCACACCTACATTATATACTAGAGGACATAGAAAACGCACACCTACATTATATACTAGAGGACATAGAAAACGCACACCTACATTATATACTAGAGGACATAGAAAACGCACACCTACATTATATACTAGAGGACATAGAAAACGCACACCTACATTATATACTAGAGGACATAGAAACGCACACCTACATTATATACTAGAGGACATAGAAAACGCACACCTACATTATATACTAGAGGACATAGAAAACGCACACCTACATTATATACTAGAGGACATAGAAAACGCACACCTACATTATATACTAGAGGACATAGAAATGGCACACCTACATTATATACTAGGGGACATAGAAAACGCACACCTACATTATATACTAGAGGACATAGAAAACGCACACCTACATTATATACTAGAGGACATAGAAAACGCACACCTACATTATACTAGAGGACATAGAAAACGCACACCTACATTATATACTAGAGGACATAGAAAACGCACACCTACATTATATACTAGAGGACATAGAAAACGCACACCTACATTATATACTAGAGGACATAGAAAACGCACACCTACATTATATACTAGAGACATAGAAAATGCACACCTACATTATATACTAGAGGACATAGAAAACGCACACCTACATTATATACTAGAGGACATAGAAAACGCACACCTACATTATATACTAGAGGACATAGAAAACGCACACCTACATTATATACTAGAGGACATAGAAAACGCACACCTACATTATATACTAGAGGACATAGAAAACGCACACCTACATTATATACTAGAGGACATAGAAAACGCACACCTACATTATATACTAGAGGACATAGAAAACGCACACCTACATTATATACTAGAGGACATAGAAAACGCACACCTACATTATATACTAGAGGACATAGAAAACGCACACCTACATTATATACTAGAGGACATAGAAAACGCACACCTACATTATATACTAGAGGACATAGAAAACGCACACCTACATTATATACTAGAGGACATAGAAAACGCACACCTACATTATATACTAGAGGACATAGAAAACGCACACCTACATTATATACTAGAGGACATAGAAAACGCACACCTACGTTATATACTAGAGGACATAGAAAACGCACACCTACATTATATACTAGAGGACATAGAAAAAGCACACCTACATTATATACTAGATGACATAGAAAAAGCACACCTACATTATATACTAGATGACATAGAAAACGCACACCTACATTATATACTAGAGGACATAGAAAACGCACACCTACATTATATACTAGAGGACATAGAAAACGCACACCTACATTATATACTAGAGGACATAGAAAACGCACACCTACATTATATACTAGAGGACATAGAAAACGCACACCTACATTATATACTAGAGGACATAGAAAACGCACACCTACATTATATACTAGAGGACATAGAAAACGCACACCTACATTATATACTAGAGGACATAGAAAACGCACACCTACATTATATACTAGAGGACATAGAAAACGCACACCTACATTATATACTAGAGGACATAGAAAACGCACATCTACATTATATACTAGAGGACATAGAAAACGCACACCTACATTATATACTAGAGGACATAGAAAACGCACACCTACATTATATACTAGAGGACATAGAAAACGCACACCTACATTATATACTAGAGGACATAGAAAACGCACACCTACATTATATACTAGAGGACATAGAAAACGCACACCTACATTATATACTAGAGGACATAGAAAACGCACACCTACATTATATACTAGAGGACATAGAAAACGCACACCTACATTATATACTAGAGGACATAGAAAACGCACACCTACATTATATACTAGAGGACATAGAAAACGCACACCTACATTATATACTAGAGGACATAGAAAACGCACACCTACATTATATACTAGAGGACATAGAAAACGCACACCTACATTATATACTAGAGGACATAGAAAACGCACACCTACATTATATACTAGAGGACATAGAAAACGCACGCCTACGTTATATACTAGATGACATAGAAAACGCACACCTACATTATATACTAGAGGACATAGAAAACGCACACCTACATTATATACTAGAGGACATAGAAAACGCACACCTACATTATATACTAGAGGACATAGAAAACGCACACCTACATTATATACTAGAGGACATAGAAAACGCACACCTACATTATATACTAGAGGACATAGAAAACGCACACCTACATTATATACTAGAGGACATAGAAAACGCACACCTACATTATATACTAGAGGACATAGAAAACGCACACCTACATTATATACTAGAGGACATAGAAAACGCACACCTACATTATATACTAGAGGACATAGAAAACGCACACCTACATTATATACTAGAGGACATAGAAAACGCACACCTACATTATATACTAGAGGACATAGAAAACGCACACCTACATTATATACTAGAGGACATAGAAAACGCACACCTACATTATATACTAGAGGACATAGAAAACGCACACCTACATTATATACTAGAGGACATAGAAAACGCACACCTACATTATATACTAGAGGACATAGAAAACGCACACCTACATTATATACTAGAGGACATAGAAAACGCACACCTACATTATATACTAGAGGACATAGAAAACGCACACCTACATTATATACTAGAGGACATAGAAAACGCACACCTACATTATATACTAGAGGACATAGAAAACGCACACCTACATTATATACTAGAGGACATAGAAAACGCACACCTACATTATTTACTAGAGGACATAGAAAACGCACACCTACATTATATACTAGAGGACATAGAAAACGCACACCTACATTATATACTAGAGGACATAGAAAACGCAACCCTACATTATATACTAGAGGACATAGAAAACGCACACCTACATTATATACTAGAGGACATAGAAAACG
>CM026401.1:2387973-2481729 GCA_014843695.1 Archivesica marissinica
GGATATACCAGATGTATGGGTATCCCCGTGTATTATGTAGGATATACCAGATGTATGGGTATCCCCGTGTATCGTGTAGGATATACCAGATGTATGGGTATCCCCGTGTATTATGTAGGATATACCAGATGTATGGGTATCCCCGTGTATTATGTTGGATATACCAGATGTATGGGTATCCCCGTGTATCGTGTAGGATATACCAGATGTATGGGTATCCCCGTGTATTATGTAGGATATACCAGATGTATGGGTATCCCCGTGTATTGTGTAGGATATACCAGATGTATGGGTATCCCCGTGTATTATGTAGGATATACCAGATGTATGGGTATCCCCATGTATTATGACGGTAGCCCTACTTGTGTAGGATATACCAGATGTATGGGTATCCCCGTGTATTATGATGGTAGCCCTACTCGTGTAGGATATACCAGATGTATGGGTATCCCCGTGTATTATGTAGGATATACCAGATGTATGGGTATCCCCGTGTATTGTGTAGGATATACCAGATGTATGGGTATCCCCGTGTATTGTGTAGGATATACCAGATGTATGGGTATCCCCGTGTATCGTGTAGGATATACCAGATGTATGGGTATCCCCGTGTATTATGTAGGATATACCAGATGTATGGGTATCCCCGTGTATTATGTAGGATATACCAGATGTATGGGTATCCCCATGTATTATGACGGTAGCCCTACTTGTGTAGGATATACCAGATGTATGGGTATCCCCGTGTATTAAACCCATTGTGTAGGATATACCAGATGTATGGGTATCCCCGTGTATTGTGTAGGATATACCAGATGTATGGGTATCCCCGTGTATTGTGTAGGATATACCAGATGTATGGGTATCCCCGTGTATTATGTAGGATATACCAGATGTATGGGTATCCCCGTGTATTGTGTAGGATATACCAGATGTATGGGTATCCCCGTGTATTATGTAGGATATACCAGATGTATGGGTATCCCCGTGTATTATGTAGGATATACCAGATGTATGGGTATCCCCGTGTATTATGTAGGATATACCAGATGTATGGGTATCCCCGTGTATTATGTAGGATATACCAGATGTATGGGTATCCCCGTGTATTATGTAGGATATACCAGATGTATGGGTATCCCCGTGTATTATGTAGGATATACCAGATGTATGGGTATCCCCGTGTATTGTGTAGGATATACCAGATGTATGGGTATCCCCGTGTATTATGATGGTAGCCCTACTTGTGTAGGATATACCAGATGTATGGGTATCCCCGTGTATTATGATGGTAGCCCTACTCGTGTAGGATATACCAGATGTATGGGTATCCCCGTGTATTATGATGGTAGCCCTACTTGTGTAGGATATACCAGATGTATGGGTATCCCCGTGTATTATGATGGTAGCCCTACTCGTGTAGGATATACCAGATGTATGGGTATCCCCGTGTATTATGATGGTAGCCCTACTCGTGTAGGATATACCAGATGTATGGGTATCCCCGTGTATTATGATGGTAGCCCTACTCGTGTAGGATATACCAGATGTATGGGTATCCCCGTGTATTATGTAGGATATACCAGATGTATGGGTATCCCCGTGTATTATGTAGGATATACCAGATGTATGGGTATCCCCGTGTATTATGATGGTATCCCTATTGTGTAGGATATACCAGATGTATGGGTATCCCCGTGTATTATGACGGTACCCTATGTGTAGGATATACCAGATGTATGGGTATCCCCGTGTATTATGACGGTAGCCCTATCGTGTAGGATATACCAGATGTATGGGTATCCCCGTGTATTATGGTGTAGGATATACCAGATGTATGGGTATCCCCGTGTATTATGTAGGATATACCAGATGTATGGGTATCCCCGTGTATTATCGTGTAGGATATACCAGATGTATGGGTATCCCCGTATTAAGTACCCTATCTGTAGGATATACCAGATGTATGGGTATCCCCGTGTATTATGTAGGATATACCAGATGTATGGGTATCCCCGTGTATTATGACGGTAGCCCTACTCGTGTAGGATATACCAGATGCATCTTTGGTAATATATGCTTTACCGTTGCATGATAATATGACTTTGTAAGGCATTAATTGGTAATGCATTAATTAATAAGTCATTAATTAGTAAGGCATTAATTGGTAATGCATTAATTAATAAGACATTAATTAGTAAGGCATTAATTGGTAATGCATTAATTAATAAGTCATTAATTAGTAAGGCATTAATTGGTAATGCATTAATTAATAAGTCATTAATTAGTAAGGCATTAATTGGTAATGCATTAATTAATAAGACATTAATTAGTAAGGCATTAATTGGTAATGCATTAATTAATAAGTCATTA
This sequence comes from Archivesica marissinica, assembly GCA_014843695.1. Taxonomy (NCBI): domain Eukaryota; kingdom Metazoa; phylum Mollusca; class Bivalvia; order Venerida; family Vesicomyidae; genus Archivesica; species Archivesica marissinica. The sequence goes on from CM026401.1 coordinate 2,390,347, forward strand.
ATTAGTAAGGCATTAATTGGTAATGCATTAATTAATAAGTCATTAATTAGTAAGGCATTAATTGGTAATGCATTAATTAGTAAGGTTTGTATGTGTTATATTTACAGAGTACTACAACTTCTTAGTGAAGATGGCAGAGAGGATCGGCAATTAAAACCAGTTGCGACCATCGACATGCAACAACCACAGAAGGTTTTTCTATTGGTCAAGCTTTTAAAATTATCACCATTCGTTCATCATTTTCTGTAGATCAGGAGGTTTTGTAGATTTTTAGCCCCCAGAACCCCTATCAGGTTCGCACCTTTGGTGCTTAACTTCACACCTACAGTGCTTAATAGTCTATGCCGCTGATAACTATAGTTTCAACTCAAACTCGCTCTGTATCAATATGGTATATTAAAACATGATTTGTTGTAAGAGGTTACATATTTACAGACGGATCAATAGTGGTTAACACGTTGAACTGGTAACCCAGGGATCGCAGGTTTGATCCCCTGTCTGACCATAATAAAATTAGAGTTTGCCTCCATGGTGCAATGGTAACGTGACAGCCTCATCATTGAGGAATGATAAGTTTGTCTCCATGGTAACGGTGACCGCCTTATCACTGAGGAATGATAAGTTTGTCTCCATGGTAACGGTGACCGCCTCATCACTGAGGAATGATAAGTTTGTCTCCATGGTAACGGTGACCGCCTTATCACTGAGGAATGATAAGTTTGTCTCCATGGTAACGGTGACCGCCTCATCACTGAGGAATGATAAGTTTGTCTCCATGGTAACGGTGACCGCCTTATCACTGAGGAATGATAAGTTTGTCTCCATGGTAACGGTGACCGCCTCATCACTGAGGAATGATAAGTTTGTCTCCATGGTAACGGTGACCGCCTTATCACTGAGGAATGATAAGTTTGTCTCCATGGTAACGGTGACCGCCTCATCACTGAGGAATGATAAGTTTGTCTCCATGGTAACGGTGACCGCCTTATCACTGAGGAATGATAAGTTTGTCTCCATGGTAACGGTGACCGCCTCATCACTGAGGAATGATAAGTTTGTCTCCATGGTAACGGTGACCGCCTCATCACTGAGGAATGATAAGTTTGTCTCCATGGTAACGGTGACCGCCTCATCACTGAGGAATGATACGTTTGTCTCCATGGTAATGGTGACCGCCTCATCATTGAGGAATGATAAGTTTGCCTCCATGGTAACGGTGACCGCCTCATCATTGAGGAATGATAAGTTTGCCTCCATGGTGCAATGGTAACTTAAATCCACATTACCTCTTCTCTCTCCCTCATGGCGATGGATTCCATCAGGAATGAGGTCTCAAGATCAATTAAGCTTGTAAGAGCTTGTTTCGCAATCACTCTTACATAGATTTGTATAAGCTACCGGTGTTGTAATGCAAAGTGACCTTACATCAGTTACCATTATGAGCTATGAAACAAAAGTAGCAAAGCAAATCGACCTAACCAATGCCGGTTTGAAACTTGGAATATGCCTCTAGAGTTAGGCAGGACATACTTTATACCTCTAGAGTTAGGCAGGACAGACTTTATACCTCTAGAGTTAGGCAGGATAGACTTTATGCCTCTAGAGTTAGGCAGGACAGACTTTATGCCTCTAGAGTTAGGCAGGACATACTTTATACCTCTAGAGTTAGGCAGGACAGACTTTATGCCTCTAGAGTTAGGCAGGACAGACTTTATGCCTCTATAGAGTTAGGCAGGGCATACTTTATACCTCTAGAGTTAGGCAGGACATACTTTATGCCTCTAGAGTTAGGCAGGACAGACTTTATACCTCTAGAGTTAGGCAGGATAGACTTTATGCCTCTAGAGTTAGGCAGGACAGACTTTATGCCTCTAGAGTTAGGCAGGACAGACTTTATACCTCTAGAGTTAGGCAGGACAGACTTTATGCCTCTAGAGTTAGGCAGGACAGACTTTATACCTCTAGAGTTAGGCAGGGCATACTTTATACCTCTAGAGTTAGGCAGGATATACTTTATGCCTTTAGAGTTAGGCAGGACAGACTTTATACCTCTAGAGTTAAGCAGGATAGAGTTTATGCCTCTAGAGTTAGGCAGGACAGACTTTATACCTCTAGAGTTAGGCAGGGCATACTTTATACCTCTAGAGTTAGGCAGGATATACTTTATGCCTTTAGAGTTAGGCAGGACAGACTTTATACCTCTAGAGTTAAGCAGGATAGAGTTTATGCCTCTAGAGTTAGGCAGGACAGACTTTATACCTCTAGAGTTAGGCAGGGCATACTTTATACCTCTAGAGTTAGGCAGGATATACTTTATGCCTTTAGAGTTAGGCAGGACAGACTTTATACCTCTAGAGTTAAGCAGGATAGAGTTTATGCCTCTAGAGTTAGGCAGGACAGACTTTATACCTCTAGAGTTAGGCAGGGCATACTTTATACCTCTAGAGTTAGGCAGGATATACTTTATGCCTTTAGAGTTAGGCAGGACAGACTTTATACCTCTAGAGTTAAGCAGGATAGAGTTTATACCTCTAGAGTTAGGCAGGGCATACTTTATACCTCTAGAGTTAGGCAGGACATACTTTATACCCTAAGTGGCAGGAATACTTTATGCCTTAGAGTTAGGCAGCAGACTTTATGCCTCTAGAGTTAGGCAGGGCATACTTTATACCTCTAGAGTTAGGCAGGGCATACTTTATACCTCTAGAGTTAGGCAGGACATACTTTATGCCTCTAGAGTTTGGCAGGACAGACTTTATGCCTCTAGAGTTAGGCAGGGCATACTTTATACCTCTAGAGTTAGGCAGGACATACTGTATACCTCTATAGTTAGGCAGGACATACTTTATACCTCTAGAGTTAGGCAGGACATACTTTATACCTCTAGAGTTAGGCAGGACATACTTTATACCTCTAGAGTTAGGCAGGGCATACTTTATACCTCTAGAGTTAGGCAGGGCATACTTTATACCTCTAGAGTTAGGCAGGACATACTTTATACCTCTATAGTTAGGCAGGACAGACTTGATACCTCTAGAGTTAGACAGGACAGACATTATACATTTAGAGTTAGACAGGACAGACCGTATACATCTATAGTTAGACAGGACAGACATTATGCATCTATAGTTAGACAGGACAGACATTATGCATCTATAGTTAGACAGGACAGACATTATACATCTATAGTTAGACAGGACAGACATTATGCATCTATAGTTAGACAGGACAGACATTATACATCTATAGTTAGACAGGACAGACATTATGCATCTATAGTTAGGCAGGACAGACATACATATTGTATATTTCAGGAGAACTTCCAGATAACATCATCGGGGAGGTGCGTCCGGAAGAGACAGTCTGTCGATGAAATCTCGTGTGAGGACAGTACAGTAAGTTTATACTAGAATCATAAAAATATTTACCGCCCAAGATTCCTATGACCCTTGCAGGTTAGGCACTTCTATGGGCATGCATGTTCTGTCCCAACCAAGGTACAACTATTCTATTATTCAGTATTATTATCTCTGTGGCCAAGTGGTAATAGTGTCTGCCTAAGGATCGAACATCATCAGATGTTTATTCTGATATGGCTGGTTGGTGAGCCGCCAGCTAGGTAAACAAGGGTTACCATCCATACTTGCCTATAAAACGCTCACACCTATAAGACAACCCTGCCAACTTTGGCTCAGAAATCATGGGTTTTGCATGCACTCACATATACAACAGGTTGATAAAATGGACACCATACCGTGTATAAATTGCATGTATGTTCAGTGCAAGTTTCTTTTCTAAAACGTAATTATGGATACTAGTGATGTGCATCGGTTTCAAAATCCATAATCGATTAATCGGACGGGTAAACCGATTAGATAATTGATTATTAATCGGGCAATTGATATAGTTATAAATCAAAATCATTCCATCTAATTTGTGAGTTTAACAATCTATTTAGTGCTAATAAATTACTTACAAGTTAATAGTTTCAACAAATTAGCTACTCAGTTACATCTGAGTACTAGACTTTAAGTTAGTAGACTGCCACCTGATATAAAATTAGGTTTTAAGTTAATAGACTCTATTAGAGGACAGAACGCTTAGTGACATACTAGTGAAAAGTCTAGTACTAGATACAGTTAGAATTGTAATAAATATAATAATCTAATAAAATACAGCCAATAGTAAATCATGGTTTTATTTAAGGTATAAACAAACATAAAAGTAAGAGACAAAAATAAAGACTCGTCGATTATAATCGATTCTGTTTCTAGAGTCTGTTTCTATAGCAACCAGTATCTCTTTCTGTATTATAGACGATACATTATGTCGACCTTGAAGACCAGATAAATGCTACATGGATCATGAGTTAGATATGACATGGATCTCTGTAACAAGTCCGGGAGACCAAACTAGAGTCTGTTTCTATAGCAACCAGTATCTATTTCTGTATTATAGACGATACATCATGTCGACCTTGAAGACGAGATAAATGTTACATGGATCTCTGTAACCAGTCCGGGAGACCAAACTAGAGTCTGTTTCTATAGCAACCAGTATCTATTTCTGTATTATAGACGATACATAATGTCGACTATGAAGACGAGTTAGATATGACATGGATCTCTGTAACCAGTCCGGGAGACCCTAGTAGGGTGTGTTTCCATGACAACCAGTCCTTCGAACTGATAAAAGAGGTCTATCTAGACGAGACCGAACCTTCCGAGATGGTAAATAACTAATTTAGATCTATAGTAACCCTTTACTCCACTATAGAAGAGGTGATTTACTTGTATCTGCGGATATTCTAAGACAAACTAAGCTTCTCTTTATTGTTGCTACCAGTTACCCATATACACCAAGTACTGTAACTGACATGGACTGGTCCATGATATTTTTAGAAAATTACATTTGGACAAGTTCATTTATCAAAATGGGTAATTTTGTCTAAAAATAGGAATATTACTGGCAAGAAGTGCAGATCCTGATGAGACGGCGTAACCTGCCAAGGGAATCGTAGAGAATGGCTGCTTAGCACAGCTTAATAGAGGTGAAATATGTATTTGAGCGACGGGAATTTTACCTAAAAACACCTTTCCTGGGCAGGCTCCAGCAGTTAACCAATACTTGATGCACCAACCTCCGTAAGAAACTGCCAACTCTTTCATATAAATGAGAGACAGCCTGAGCGGGGCTCGAACCCGTGACCATCACTGATACATCTATAACGTGTGTGTTTCACGTTTACTTATCGTTGCTACCGGTTGCCCATATGAACGACTCCTCCTGAAGAGATTAATCATTGTAGAGTTTTTGGAAGATAGTGCAATGATACAGACAGAGACCCATTCCAGAGTCTTCTCTGGTTCTTTTACGTGCACAGTGTAAAGCACCGACACGAGACCTCGGTTTAAAGTCACATCTGAAAGACTTGTTAATTTTATTAGAGTGAGACGGGGGATCGAACCTGCGATCTTTGGATTACCAGTCCAGCGTATTGACCACTGGACTACAGATCCGTCTGTCAGAAGAGGGCATTAAATCATGACTGCTTTTATTTTATTTCAGTTATATGAACATGTGGTATACGTGGATTTAGACACAATAATACAAGTGACCAAGCCTAGACTGGGTCAGTTTTTATGTAATGTGTACAGACTGTCTGGAGATCTAAATCAGGAAAACCAGTCTGAGAAACCAGGGACCAGTAAAGGTCAGAAGACACGCTCGCGAACCACACGAGTGCTAAGAACAAGAACTAGATAATCCAAATGACATCGAGAACCAACAGGTCTCGGAATAGCCATGTTACCAGACGTGTTCTAAGAACAAGATTCAACCTAACATAGTCTGAAACACTAGTATGGCTCAGAATACAAACTCGGGAACCAGACCAGCTCTAACAACAAGAACTAGTCTAAAAGACTGGGGACCAGCAGGACTCAGGAACAGGAGGAATAAAATGCAATGGATCCAAGTGTTCTAAGAAATTATTCTCGGAAAAATAACCTCATGAATGGTACAAGTTGTAAGAATTAGATACAAGTTTTATTGTTCACTTTATCCATTGCATCTGCATGAAGAAAAACAGTGGAAGTCGTGATAGCACAGTAGTAGTGTGTTCACTTCAGATGCAAAGCGCCCATAGTTCGCCGTTAAGATTGTGCCCTTATGCATGGCATAGCACAGTGGTAGTGTGTTCGCTTCAGATGCAAAAGGCCCGTAGTTTGCGCCCCGCTGGAGCAGTTAAGATTGTGCCCTTAGGCATGCACAGTGGTAGTGTGTTCGCTTCAGATGCAAAGCGCCCATAGTTCGTGCCCCGCTGGAGCCGTTAAGATTGTGCCCTTATGCATGGCATAGCACAGTGGTAGTGTGTTCACTTCAGACACAAAAGGCCCATAGTTCGCGACCGCTGTAGCCGTTAAGATTGTGCCCTTATGCATGGCATAGCACAGTGGTAGTGTGTTCACTTCAGACACAAAAGGCCCATAGTTCGCGACCGCTGTAGCCGTTAAGATTGTGCCCTTAGGCATGGCATAGCACAGTGGTAGTGTGTTCGCTTCAGATGCAAAAGGCCCGTAGTTTGCGCCCGATGGAGCCGTTAAGATTGTGCCCTTAGGCATGGGCACAGTGGTAGTGTGTTCGCTTCAGACACAAAAGGCCCATAGTTTGCGCCCACTGGAGCCGTTACGATTGTGCCCTTAGGCATGGCATAGCGCAGTGGTAGTGTGTTCGCTTCAGACACAAAAGGCCCATAGTTCGCGCCCGCTGGAGCCGTTAAGATTGTGCCCTTATGCATGGCATAGCACAGTGGTAGTGTGTTCGCTTCAGATGCAAAAGGCCCGTAGTTTGCGCCCGATGGAGCCGTTAAGATTGTGCCCTTAGGCATGGGCACAGTGGTAGTGTGTTCGCTTCAGACACAAAAGGTCCGGAGTTTGCGCCCGCTGGAGCCGTTACGATTGTGCCCTTAGGCATGGCATAGCGCAGTGGTAGTGTGTTCGCTTCAGACACAAAAGGCCCATAGTTCGCGCCCGCTGGAGCCGTTAAGATTGTGCCCTTATGCATGGCATAGCACAGTGGTAGTGAGTTCGCTTCAGACACAAAAGGCCCATAGTTCGCGCCCGCTGGAGCCGTTAAGATAGTGCCCTTAGGAATTCCACATTGCTTCTTCCTCTCTCCCTCGTGGCGATGGATTCCTTCAGGAATGAGGTCTCGAGAGCGATTAATATAAGTTATATAGGTGGTCTCTATTTGTGCCCTTTTTTCGTTCCCCACATGGTTTCGAATTTGTTTGCGAATGTCGTCATCACTGTCAGTAACAGGTGCTTGGTTTATATGGTACATGCTAGAACTGCCAAATATGAAAATGAGCAAACAAGAGATATACCAGTAGGTGATGAATGCCCAGACTGGAAATATTGATGTTTTTTTATTAATCTCATTCCCCATGTATCCTAAAAAGTAAAATCCCTCAAGCAGAGGTATATATAAATGATAATTATGTTTGCTTTTGTAACAGGGTGAATTCTAATGGGTTACTTTACAAGGTCACATGCCAGTCATGTGAAAAAGCTGGAAAACAACATTTCTGTTGGTGTTACATGAAATTTGATTGGTTGTCCGAAAACGGGTTTCTTTTTTTAACGCCATGTTGAATTAACATATATATGAGTGAAAGTGCATTTTTATTTTAATCTGAGTTTAGTCAAGTGCATTAAAGGCAAGAATGAACAATTTACATACTAATATTATTTCATCTACTATAAAAGAGACTGGAAGTTTTTCACCGACCAACCTTAGAGGTCCGAAAACCGTTACAGCTGATATAAAGGTCCAAAAACCGTTACGGCCATGATATATAGGTCCGAAAACCGTTACAGCCATGATATAAAGGACCAAAAACCATTACGGCCATGATATATAGGTCTGAAAACCATTATGGCCATGATATATAGGTCTGATAACCGGTACGGCCATGATATAAAGGTCCGAAAACCTTTACGGCCATGATATAAAGGTCCCAAAACCTTTATGGCCATGATATAAATATAAACAATGAACATAAATTGCTGAGGAAATTCTTTGCATAGATTTTAATCAACATGATTATGAACAACTTACAAGAAATGTATGGATTATATAACAAGTTTGACAAGTTTTTATTTTTCAATTCCGTTAAGCCAATGAGGACAATATCTGCATGATATAGACCACAAGTGAATTAACAAATAAATATAGTAAATGTTGCATATCTGTTAATAACTGATTCAATTCCGTTAAGCCAATGAGGACAATATCTGCATGATATAAACCACAAGTGAATTAACAAATAAATATAGTAAATATTTCATATAGAGTACATGTTAATAACTGATTCAATTCAATGGAGAAGGTTACAGAGTTAATTCGAAATGTTTCAATGTACACTGAATAGAAATGCCTGCCATATGAATATATGGATTTTGAGCAACATGCATACATACTGTGCGACAGACTATATATGGAAGTCGTGATAGCTCAGTGGATGCGCGTTCGCTTCAGTTGCGAAACCGGAGTTCGAGCCCCGCTGGAGCCGTTACGATTGTGCCCTTAGGCAAGGCATTTAAATTCCACGTTGCCTCTTCTCTCTCCCCCGTGGCGATGGATTCCATCAGAAATGAGGTCTCGAGAGGGATTAATATAAGTTGAAATAACTTGTTTCGCAATGGAGCTAAAATAAATTTGTATAAACTAGAATATATATCATTATTTTCCAAGAATAAGATTAATTTGACCTGTTTCTATGTCCATTAAAATCGATTTCGTATCATTTCTCCATCTACAAATATTATATTGTACACATATCCACAAAATTGATGCACTGCATATAAACCACCAAACACTAACATAATTTTATAAATAACTGCCGAGAGATGTGTTGTTCACGTGTTCAATGACATTCATCATCGGAGATTCACACGACCACGCTACCCTTTGGCGTTCTGTACTCTCCGTGTACCCTCCGATCAACAATCTAAATTTATCTGTTAACTACCTGAGAAAATATGTCATGTCGGTCACTCAACATTCGACTTTGCTATTCCATACAATAATACACGGTAACACCTAATTCTCATTTCTAATTTTCAATTGACTTATTAGAAATGTTTTACATCGGTGTGCACTGTTACAATCGATGTAAGAGCCTCACAGATGCTTTGTGCTTGTTGGCTGTACAGCATTCAACATTCCCAATATAATTTACCAATAACCACTCATGACAATGTGCACCACGACATCCAGCCTGCATTATGGGATTGTGAACTTCCGCGTCGTGACCCGTGCCGACCCCCACCCTCGCTCTCCGTATCGGTAAACTCCACGTCAGATTCTATATCCGAGTCTACGGCAAATTGGGATAATGTTTGAATGAATTTTGTTCCAACTGTCTCTTCATAATTACTGAAAATTAAAATCACGCATACATTAGGTATCATCGGTGTGTTAGTTATAACCGAAGTACTAGTGTCGAATGATTATTTGTAAACATATGCATTCAACCATATTATTTATCTGGATAGGTAAGTTTGGATAAATATGCAACATGCACAGGATTGTCGAGATAGTTTTTGCTGGCAATGGAATGTTATTTGTTATACTGTTGAAAAACTTGAAATGGCGACCCACATAAACTTGAAACGGCGACCCACATAAACTTGAAATGGCGACCCACATAAACTTGAAATGGCGACCCACCTAAATGATCTTATGTGGACTTGTCTAATATTTTCCCGCGATTTTCTTTGTCTTTCCAGCACAGTACCATGCCCCGAGGTTACAAAACGTTTCTCCAATCTCAAAACTCAGTCTCAAGCGTCTGATTGGTTCAGCTAACAGTAACACCCAGAATCATCCAATCGGATCATTTGAGCTTGAGTTTAGGATCTGAGAAAAGTTTTATAACCTCGGGGCCAGGTAAGCAATATAAACAGAAATTTGTTAGTTTGCTTTGGCAGTTTTTTGGTCGCATCAACAGCTTTGGTCATATCACGGCTCTCCAGTTATTATTGCAGGAAGATCCTGGGTGTCACACAGAGCACTTTTTCAGGCACGTGCAGGAACCCTGGTAGCAGGAAGATCCTGGGTGTCACACCGGGCAGTTTTATGGTTGCATCAACAGCTTTGGTCATATCGCGGTTCTCCAGTTATTATTGCAGGAAGATCCTGGTGTCACACGCATTTTTGGTCGCATCACCATAGCCAACAAAACCCACACAACACCAACAGGAAGATCCTGGGTGTCACACCGGGCAGTTTTATGGTCGCATCAACAGCGTTGGTCATATCGTGGTTCTCCAGTTATTATTGCAGGAAGATCCTGGGTGTCACACCGGGCAGTTTTATGGTTGCATCAACAGCTTTGGTCATATCGCGGTTCATCAGTTATTATTGCAGGAAGATCCTGGGTGTCACACCGGGCAGTTTTATGGTTGCATTAACAGCTTTGGTCATATCGTGGTTCTCCAGTTATTATTGCAGGAAGATCCTGGGTGTCACACCAAACAGTTTTTCAGGCACGTGCAGGAACCCTGGTAGCAGGAAGATCCTGGGTGTCACACCGAGCAGATTTTCAGGCACGTGCAGGAACCCTGGTAGCAGGAAGATCCTGGGTGTCACACCAAACAGTTTTTCAGGCACGTGCAGGAACCCTGGTAGCAGGAAGATCCTGGGTGTCACACCGGGCAGTTTTTCAGGCACGTGCAGGAACCCTGGTAGCAGGAAGATCCTGGGTGTCGCACCGAGCAGTTTTTCAGGCACGTGCAGGAACCCTGGTAGAACCACCGACCGTCTGTAAGCCAGCTGGATAGCTTCCTCACATGTAACACCCCCAGTGGGACTCAAACCTACAGCGGTTAGGGACAAGCAATTTTGAAGTAAACAACCGTAACCACTCGGACACATAGGCCCCACAATAATGGTTGGTTAGCAGTAGATTTAAACCTGTATTTCCAAACCAGTGGTAACTATGGCAATGCTACCAATACTGTTGCTATGAAAACATCATCCCACTACATGTCTGTATCTCCTATATGATGCTTATTTCCAGACTTGTAGATTTAGACAGGTGGTAACTATGGTAACACTAAACAGTACTTGTTGCTAGGACAACGTATAACTAGTATTCTTACCTGCTAGGTGAAACCTGCTTCCAGACTTGTAGATTTAGACCAGCAGTAACTATGGTAACACTACAGTACTTGTCGCTAGGACAACGTATAACTAGTATTCTTACCTGCTAGGTGAAACCTGCTTCCAGACTTGTAGATTTAGACAGGTGGTAACTATGGTAACACTAAACAGTACTTGTTGCTAGGACAACATATAACTATATTCTTACCTGCTAGGTGAAACCTGCTTCCAGACTTGTAGATCTAGACCAGCAGTAACTATGGTAACACTACAGTACTTGTCACTATGGCAACGTATAACTAGTATTCTTACCTGCTAGGTGAAACCTGCTTCCAGACTTGTAGATCTAGACCAGCGGTAACACTACAGTACTTGTTGCTAGGACAACATATAACTATATTCTTACCTGCTAGGTGAAACCTGCTTCCAGACTTGTAGATCTAGACCAGCGGTAACTATGGTAACACTAAACAGTACTTGTTGCTAGGACAACATATAACTATATTCTTACCTGCTAGGTGAAACCTGCTTCCAGACTTGTAGATCTAGACCAGCAGTAACTATGGTAACACTACAGTACTTATCGCTATGGCAACCTATAACTAGTATTCTTACCTGCTAGGTGAAACCTGCTTCCAGACTTGTAGATCTAGACTAGCGGTAACTATGGTAACACTACAGTACTTGTCGCTATGGCAACGTATAACTAGTATTCTTACCTGCTAGGTGAAACCTGCTTCCAGACTTGTAGATCTAGACCAGCGGTAACTATGGTAACACTACCAGTACTGTCGCTATGACAACATATATCTAGGATTCTCCGTGTATCATTATTATCCAGCGTGGTAATGTAGGCTGGATCGGCAGCCAGGTCAAAAACTGTAAATATATGAACAGAATTAGAAATATGTAATTAATTTGTTACTGACCAATTTGGCATATTTCTTTAAACTCGTTCAGCCCAGAGAAAATGAATGGGCCTTTGCAAAGAACATAGATCTAGACCAACCAGTGGATGCCTCTATTAAGCAGCCAACCAGTGGCCACCTCCATTAAGCAGCCAACCAGTGGCCACATCTATTAAGCAGCCAACCAGTGGTTACCTCTATTAAGCAGCTAACCAGTGGCCACCTCTATTAAGCAGCCAACCAGTGGCCACCTCTATTAAGCAGCCAACCAGTGGTCACCTCTATTAAGTAGCCAACCAGTGTTCATCTCTATTAAGCAGCCAACCAGTGGTCACCTCTATTAAGCAGCCAACCAGTGGTCACCTCTATTAAGCAGCCAACCAGTGGTCACCTCTATTAAGCAGCCAACCAGTGGCCACCTCTATTAAGCAGCCAACCAGTGGTCACCTCTATTAAGCAGCCAACCAGTGGTCACCTCTATTAAGCAGCCAACCAGTGGTCACCTCTATTAAGCAGCCAACCAGTGGCCACCTCTATTAAGCAGCCAACCAGTGGTCACCTCTATTAAGCAGCCAACCAGTGGTCACCTCTATTAAGCAGCCAACCAGTGGCCACCTCTATTAAGCAGCCAACCAATGGCCATATCTATTAAGCAGCCAACCAGTGGTCACCTCTATTAAGCAGCCAACCAGTGGTCACCTCTATTAAGCAGCCAACCAGTGGCCACATCTATTAAGCAGCCAACCAGTGGTCACCTCTATTAAGCAGCCAACCAGTGGCCACATCTATTAAGCAGCCAACCAGTGGTCACCTCTATTAAGCAGCCAACCAGTGGTCACCTCTATTAAGCAGCCAACCAGTGGCCACCTCTATTAAGCAGCCAACCAGTGGCCACATATATTAAGCAGCCAACCAGTGGTCACCTCTATTAAGCAGCTAACCAGTGGTCACCTCTATTAAGCAGCTAACCAGTGGCCACCTCTATTAAGCAGCCAACCAGTGGTCACCTGCATTAAACAACCAGTTTTCAGAATCCCAATATGTTACTTTGTTATACATTTAATCTCCATTTTACCTGTGCTAAGCAGCCACTTTCTTTGATTCCCTTGGCTGGCTGCTTTAGACAGGTTTGACTGTATCATTATTCACAACTTTATCTACTGGCCATGACTGGTCCAGTGGTAGAGGGGTGAAGCAAGTTATTTATAGCTAAGCTATTCATACATGTACATGCATACCATTTTAGTTTATACAAATTTAATTTAGCTCGCTTGCGAAACAACTTATCTTAATCACTCTCGAGACCTCATTCCTGATGAAATCCATCGCCACGAGGGAGAGAGAGGAGAGGCAACATGGAATTTAAATGACTTGCCTAAGGGTACAGTCGTAACTCAAACTCTGGACCTTTCACACCTGAAGCAAACGCGCTAACACTGCGCTATCACAACTTCCACAAAACATACATACCATTAACATATCCCTGGCCATTGTCAAGGTCATAAGCCGAGGTCAGCAGCATGTTTCCGTGGCAACAGATAGCATCCGTCATACCAAACTCTTCTTTGTGATTGGCTAACTTTTTAACAAGACCTAGAAACAATAAAAACCATACAAAATATGTAATTATGTTTTAACCAATGTAAAAGGTAATTTTAAAATCTAGAAATGTTCAAGCGACATCGCAAAAAGCAAATAAAATGCTTTTTTTTTCACGTATAAATGCATTGCTACTACAAATTCTTCTGAATACATTCGAGCACTAACATTGAATCAATAAACAGTGTTTTTGTGGATTGATTCCATATAAGGGTCACCCATGCTCCTGAATTGATGTTTGTTTGTCATCGGAGTCAATGAGATAATATCGTTTAGAGTTAGTTTAACTAAGAATAGTCTAGAAATAAATAGGCACACATGTGAGATAGAACGGTAAATCTGTACCATAAATCGTGTTATTCAGGATACACTAGTTGTATTACGCATGGATATTTACATTATTTTGTTATGTCAACAAAGCGCGTTTACGACGCTTGTTTATTAGTTGAAATACTCAGTATTTGAGGCAAATATTTTGATAAATATTATACCATATAATAGGAAAATACATTCTGTAGAAATTTGTATGTTCACTGAGGAAAGTTTAAAACATGAGCTCACAAAGTAAAATATAAAAGCAAATTTAACCCTTTACCCCCCTTAGAAGCGCCTCTCGACGCCAATGTCTATTGACATAAATCGACACATTAGTTGTCAAACAAGCTATAATAAAGATCGGAACAACGTAGTGTATACAACACTTAATAATTCCTAGTAACCTCTATGAAGGTGGAGTAGGCAAATTCACAGCTTATCCATTGCATACGATTGGTAAATTACAGCCAAATGTATGAAATAAAACTACATCTCTATGGTGGAAAGGGTTACAACAGACGGATATGTAGTCCAGTGGTAACACGCTGGACTGGTAATCCAGGGATCATAGGTTCGATCCCCCGTCTGACCCTAATAAAATGAACAGTCATTCAGATGGGACGTTAAACCGTGCATGTAAAAGAACCAGAGGATACTCTGGAATGCGTCTCTCTCTGTATCATTGCACTATCCTCCAAAAATCTAAAATGACTTATCTCTTCAGGTCGCTCATATGGGTAACTGGTTGCGACGATAAATAAACGTAAAAAGCGAGGAAAGGGTTAAAACCAATGTAAGCAAAAGAGAAAAATAAAAGCAATTTTAATAAAATCCTTACAAAGAGACCTATAACAGACATTCTAATTCCAGCTTACTTGGCATTAGTTACTTACTGGAAGTCCGCTTCCATGGTCAAGTGGTTTAGGTCACTTGTATACCACTGTAACCTATCAGCACTGATGGTCACGTTCGCGCTCAGACAGTGTCTCTTTATATGAAATTGCAGTTTCTTACGGAGGTTGGTGCACCCAAGAACTGGTTAACCGCTGGAGCCTGCACAGGAAAGGTGTTGTTAAGTAAACTGTCTGTCGCTCAAATGTGCAACCAGTAGCGACGTTAAATCATTCAAACTTAAATTAAAAAAATAAGCTTACTTGACAATTGGGATATATGTAAAAAGCCCAACCTTTTTTCCAGGCCAATATTTTTAGGTTAACACCGTCATCCCCATAGTAGATGTTATCTCCCCTGATGCCAAGTGCCCGGACGTGTCTCAAGGTTACAGGACTACCAGCTAGACTGTGAGGATTCTCGGAAGCGTAGATACAATGCAGCTTGCTATCTCTCACTTCAAACACTTTGATCTCACCTTCTACAGCACAAGACGTGTATATTCTACCAACCGATACCTGTACAAAATAAGTACTCTGCTATATACATTTGTCGGGTCAATTTCAGAGTTAAAGCGACATTACATCGCAAAAAGCAAATAAAATGTATTTTTTGTTCACGTATATGCATTGCTACTATAAATTCTTCCGAATACATTAGAACAGAAATATTAAATCAATAAACAGTGCTTTTGAAAGTATGATTTCATATAACAGTCGTCCATGCTCCTGAATTGACGTTTGTTTGTCATCGGAGTCAATATTAAATGTGAGATACTGTCGTTAGAGATAATTTAACTAAGAATAGACTACAAATAAATAGGCAACAAATGAGATATAACGGTAAATCTGTACTATAAATCGTGTTATTCAGGATACACTAGTTGTATTACGCATGGATGTTTACATTATTTTGTTATGTCAACAAACCGCGTACACGACGTTTGTTTATTAGTTGAAATATGAAAAATTATATATAGGAAAATACATTCTGTAGA
Source organism: Archivesica marissinica (assembly GCA_014843695.1). Taxonomy (NCBI): domain Eukaryota; kingdom Metazoa; phylum Mollusca; class Bivalvia; order Venerida; family Vesicomyidae; genus Archivesica; species Archivesica marissinica. The sequence continues at coordinate 2,406,226 of CM026401.1, forward strand.
AATTTGTGTTTTCACTGATGTAGTGTCGCTTTAATCTAATATTACACAGTGTCGCTTTAAGTGAAGACATTTAAAATTGCACACTGCATCTTGTGTCTCCCTCATTGAAATGGATTCCATCTGGAATGAGGTCTCAAGAGCGAGTCAGACGCGGATCAAACCTGCAATCCCAGCCCAACCAAAATAGTCACCATACAGTAGGGTACGTACACAGAGACCTGTGATGTCGGAGTGAACTCTCTCGGAACATACATTATCCTTGCTATCAACATAGTCACCATACAGTAGGGTACGTACACAGAGACCTGTGATGTCGGCGTGAACTCTCTCCGAACACACATTATCCTTGCTATCAATATAGTCACCATACAGTAGGGTACATACACAGAGACCTGTGATGTCGGAGTGAACTCTCTCCGAACATACATTATCCTTGCTATCAACATAGTCACCATACAGTAGGGTACGTACACAGAGACCTGTGATGTCGGAGTGAACTCTCTCGGAACATACATTATCCTTGCTATCAACATAGTCACCATACAGTAGGGTACGTACACAGAGACCTGTGATGTCGGAGTGAACTCTCTCCGAACATACATTATCCTTGCTATCAATATAGTCACCATACAGTAGGGTACATACACAGAGACCTGTGATGTCGGAGTGAACTCTCTCGGAACATACATTATCCTTGCTATCAACATACCGTAGTCACCATACAGTAGGGTACGTACACAGAGACCTGTGATGTCGGAGTGAACTCTCTCCGAACATACATTATCCTTGCTATCAACATAGTCACCATACAGTATGGTACGTACACAGAGACCTGTCGGAGTGAACTCTCTCGGAACATACATTATCCTTGCTATCAATATAGTCACCATACAGTAGGGTACGTACACAGAGACCTGTGATGTCGGAGTGAACTCTCTCGGAACATACATTATCCTTGCTATCAACATAGTCACCATACAGTAGTATACTTACACAGAGACCTGTGATGTCGGAGTGAACTCTCTCGGAACATACATTATCCTTGCTATCAACATAGTCACCATACAGTAGGGTACGTACACAGAGACCTGTGATGTCGGAGTGAACTCTCTCGGAACATACATTATCCGTGCTATCAACATAGTCACCATACAGTATGGTACGTACACAGAGACCTGTCGGAGTGAACTCTCTCGGAACCTACATTATCCTTGCTATCAACATAGTCACCATACAGTAGTATACTTACACAGAGACCTGTGATGTCGGAGTGAACTCTCTCGGAACATACATTATCCTTGCTATCAACATAGTCACCATACAGTAGGGTACGTACACAGAGACCTGTGATGTCGGAGTGAACTCTCTCGGAACATACATTATCCGTGCTATCAACATAGTCACCATACAGTATGGTACGTACACAGAGACCTGTCGGAGTGAACTCTCTCGGAACCTACATTATCCTTGCTATCAACATAGTCACCATACAGTAGTATACTTACACAGAGACCTGTGATGTCGGAGTGAACTCTCTCGGAACATACATTATCCGTGCTATCAACATAGTCACCATACAGTAGGGTACATACACAGAGACCTGTGATGTCGGAGTGAACTCTCTCCGAACATACATTATCCTTGCTATCAACATAGTCACCATACAGTAGGGTACGTACACAGAGACCTGTGATGTCGGAGTGAACTCTCTCCGAACATACATTATCCTTGCTATCAATATAGTCACCATACAGTAGGGTACATACACAGAGACCTGTGATGTCGGAGTGAACTCTCTCGGAACATACATTATCCTTGCTATCAACATAACGTAGTCACCATACAGTAGGGTACGTACACAGAGACCTGTGATGTCGGAGTGAACTCTCTCCGAACATACATTATCCTTGCTATCAACATAGTCACCATACAGTATGGTACGTACACAGAGACCTGTCGGAGTGAACTCTCTCGGAACATACATTATCCTTGCTATCAATATAGTCACCATACAGTAGGGTACGTACACAGAGACCTGTGATGTCGGAGTGAACTCTCTCGGAACATACATTATCCTTGCTATCAACATAGTCACCATACAGTAGTATACTTACACAGAGACCTGTGATGTCGGAGTGAACTCTCTCGGAACATACATTATCCTTGCTATCAACATAGTCACCATACAGTAGGGTACGTACACAGAGACCTGTGATGTCGGAGTGAACTCTCTCGGAACATACATTATCCGTGCTATCAACATAGTCACCATACAGTATGGTACGTACACAGAGACCTGTCGGAGTGAACTCTCTCGGAACCTACATTATCCTTGCTATCAACATAGTCACCATACAGTAGTATACTTACACAGAGACCTGTGATGTCGGAGTGAACTCTCTCGGAACATACATTATCCTTGCTATCAACATAGTCACCATACAGTAGTATACGTACACAGAGACCTGTGATGTCGGAGTGAACTCTCTCGGAACATACATTATCCTTGCTATCAACATAGTCACCATACAGTAGGGTACGTACACAGAGACCTGTGATGTCGGAGTGAACTCTCTCGGAACATACATTATCCGTGCTATCAACATAGTCACCATACAGTATGGTACGTGCACAGAGACCTGTCGGAGTGAACTCTCTCGGAACATACATTATCCTTGCTATCAAAATAGTCACCATACAGTAGGGTACATACACAGAGACCTGTGATGTCGGAGTGAACTCTCTCGGAACATACATTATCCTTGCTATCAACATAGTCACCATATAGTAGTATACTTACACAGAGACCTGTGATGTCGGAGTGAACTCTCTCGGAACCTACATTATCCTTGCTATCAACATAGTCACCATACAGCAGTATACTTACACAGAGACCTGTGATGTCGGAGTGAACTCTCTCGGAACATACATTATCCTTGCTATCAAAATAGTCACCATACAGTAGGGTACATACACAGAGACCTGTCGGAGTGAACTCTCTCGGAACATACCTTATCCTTGCTATCAAAATAGTCACCATACAGTAGGGTACATACACAGAGACCTGTGATGTCGGAGTGAACTCTCTCGGAACATACATTATCCTTGCTATCAACATAGTCACCATATAGTAGTATACTTACACAGAGACCTGTGATGTCGGAGTGAACTCTCTCGGAACCTACATTATCCTTGCTATCAACATAGTCACCATAGAGTAGTATACTTACACAGAGACCTGTGATGTCGGAGTGAACTCTCTCGGAACATACATTATCCGTGCTATCAACATAGTCACCATACAGTATGGTACGTACACAGAGACCTGTCGGAGTGATCTCTCTCGGAATATACATTATCCTTGCTATCAACATAGTCACCATACAGTAGGGTACGTACACAGAGACCTGTGATGGAGTCGGAGTGAACTCTCTCGGAACCTACATTATCCGTGCTATCAACAGTCACCATACAGTATGGTACGTACACAGAGACCTGTGATGTCGGAGTGAACTCTCTCGGAACATACATTATCCTTGCTATCAACATAGTCACCATACAGTAGGGTACGTACACAGAGACCTGTGATGGAGTCGGAGTGAACTCTCTCGGAACCTACATTATCCGTGCTATCAACATAGTCACCATACAGTAGGGTACTTACACAGAGACCTGTGATGGAGTCGGAGTGAACTCTCTCGGAACATACATTATCCTTGCTATCAACATTCCACAATTCCAGCTTCCCTCCATCTGAAACAAACAAGGGTCAACGGCATCTTTCACAAAAGGTCTTAATTTAGCTTCAACTTAGTAAAACATAGTCCTATCTTTCTGCAACACCATACACGTATATTATCCACTTAGAAATGGTCACAATGTGGAAGTCGTGATAGCGCAGTGGTAGCGCGTTCCCTTTATGTGCGAAAGGCCCGGAGTCCGTGCCCAACTGGAGCAATCAGGACACACACGCGTTCATCGAAGGAAATGCAATAGTGATGTAAATATCGCTATATGAATAATTTAGAATATATGCAGACAATCTACCATTATACTGAGCATGTTTTATAGCTAACGTATTCGAAGCATTGATGTACGATATATACATGGACGTGGAAGTCGTGATAGCGCTGTGGATGCGCGTTCACTTCAGGTGCAAAAGGCTCGGAGTTCTAGCCCCACTGGAGCCGTTACTATTGTACCCTTAGGAAGGCATTTAAATTCCACATTGCCTCTTCTCTCTCTCATGGCGGCGATGGATTCCATCAGGAATGTGGTCATGAACAAGAGGCAACATGGAATTTAAACGCCTTGCCTAAGGGTACTAACGTAACGGCTCCACGTAACGGTACCGTGTTTATTGGACCACGTAACTAAGACATCACCTAGGACATCATAGCAAACGAGGTGGTCTTATACCAGTATATGGATTTCAAAAATAATGGGTGGCGGACAAGTATAACACATGTTAGCTTAGACAAGGGACAATTGCATATTAAAGAGGGCATAGTCTTTAATTCTGTGATAACATCCAGTGTGTATGCAATAACATCCAGTTTGTATACAATAACATCCAGTGTGTATGCAATAACATCCAGTGTGTATGCAATAACATCCAGTGTGTATGCAATAACATCCAGTGTGTATGCAATAACATCCAGTGTGTATACAATAACATCCAGTTTGTATGCAATAACATCCAGTGTGTATGCAATAACATCCAGTGTGTATGCAATAACATCCAGTGTGTATACAATAACATCCAGTTTGTATACAATAACATCCAGTGTGTATGCAATAACATCCAGTTTGTATACAATAACATCCAGTGTGTATGCAATAACATCCAGTGTGTATACAATAACATCCAGTGTGTATGCAATAACATCCAGTGTGTATGCAATAACATCCAGTGTGTATACAATAACATCCAGTGTGTATGCAATAACATCCAGTGTGTATGCAATAACATCCAGTGTGTATGCAATAACATCCAGTGTGTATACAATAACATCCAGTGTGTATGCAATAACATCCAGTGTGTATGCAATAACATCCAGTGTGTATGCAATAACATCCAGTTTGTATACAATAACATCCAGTGTGTATACAATAACATCCAGTGTATATACAATAACATCCAGTGTGTATACAATAACATCCAGTTTGTATGCAATAACATCCAGTGTGTATGCAATAACATCCAGTGTGTATGCAATAACATCCAGTGTGTATGCAATAACATCCAGTGTGTATGCAATAACATCCAGTGTGTATGCAATAACATCCAGTGTGTATGCAATAACATCCAGTTTGTATACAATAACATCCAGTTTGTATATAGTGTGTATACAATAACATCCAGTGTGTATGCAATAACATCCAGTTTGTATGCAATAACATCCAGTGTGTATACAATAACATCCAGTGTGTATACAATAACATCCAGTTTGTATATAGTGTGTATACAATAACATCCAGTGTGTATGCAATAACATCCAGTTTGTATATAGTGTGTATACAATAACATCCAGTGTGTATGCAATAACATCCAGTTTGTATGCAATAACATCCAGTTTGTATATAGTGTGTATGCAATAACATCCAATGTGTATACAATAACATCCAGTGTGTATGCAATAACATCCAGTGTGTATGCAATAACATCCAGTGTGTATGCAATAACATCCAGTTTGTATACAATAACATCCAGTTTGTATACAATAACATCCAGTGTGTATACAATAACATCCAGTGTGTATGCAATAACATCCAGTGTGTATGCAATAACATCCAGTTTGTATACAATAACATCCAGTGTGTATGCAATAACATCCAGTGTGTATACAATAACATCCAGTGTGTATGCAATAACATCCAGTGTGTATGCAATAACATCCAGTTTGTATACAATAACATCCAGTGTGTATACAATAACATCCAGTGTGTATGCAATAACATCCAGTTTGTATACAATAACATCCAGTGTGTATGCAATAACATCCAGTGTGTATACAATAACATCCAGTGTGTATGCAATAACATCCAGTGTGTATGCAATAACATCCAGTTGTATACAATAACATCCAGTGTGTATACAATAACATCCAGTGTGTATGCAATAACATCCAGTGTGTATGCAATAACATCCAGTTTGTATACAATAACATCCAGTGTGTATACAATAACATCCAGTGTGTATGCAATAACATCCAGTTTGTATACAATAACATCCAGTTTGTATATAGTGTGTATACAATAACATCCAGTGTGTATGCAATAACATCCAGTTTGTATGCAATAACATCCAGTGTGTATACAATAACATCCAGTGTGTATACAATAACATCCAGTGTGTATGCAATAACATCCAGTTTGTATACAATAACATCCAGTGTGTATACAATAACATCCAGTGTGTATACAATAACATCCAGTGTGTATACAATAACATCCAGTTTGTATGCAATAACATCCAGTTTGTATATAGTGTGTATGCAATAACATCCAGTGTGTATGCAATAACATCCAGTGTGTATACAATAACATCCAGTGTGTATGCAATAACATCCAGTGTGTATGCAATAACATCCAGTGTGTATGCAATAACATCCAGTGTGTATACAATAACATCCAGTGTGTATACAATAACATCCAGTGTGTATGCAATAACATCCAGTTTGTATGCAATAACATCCAGTGTGTATACAATAACATCCAGTTTGTATATAGTGTGTATACAATAACATCCAGTTTGTATACAATAACATCCAGTTTGTATACAATAACATCCAGTTTGTATACAATAACATCCAGTGTGTATACAATAACATCCAGTTTGTATACAATAACATCCAGTTTGTATACAATAACATCCAGTGTGTATACAATAACATCCAGTTTGTATACAATAACATCCAGTTTGTATATAGTGTGTATACAATAACATCCAGTTTGTATGCAATAACATCCAGTGTGTATACAATAACATCCAGTTTGTATATAGTGTGTATACAATAACATCCAGTGTGTATGCAATAACATCCAGTGTGTATACAATAACATCCAGTGTGTATACAATAACATCCAGTTTGTATGCAATAACATCCAGTGTGTATGCAATAACATCCAGTTTGTATACAATAACATCCAGTGTGTATACAATAACATCCAGTGTGTATGCAATAACATCCAGTGTGTATGCAATAACATCCAGTTTGTATACAATAACATCCAGTGTGTATACAATAACATCCAGTGTGTATGCAATAACATCCAGTTTGTATACAATAACATCCACAAAACACCAAACAATAACATCCAGTGTGTATGCAATAACATCCAGTGTGTACAATAACATCCAGTGTGTATACAAAACATCCAGTGTGTATGCAATAACATCCAGTGTGTACAAAACACCATGCAATAACATCCAGTGTGTATACAATAACATCCAGTGTGTATACAATAACATCCAGTGTATCAATAACATCCAGTGTGTATGCAATAACATCCAGTGTGTATCAAAACACCAACAAAACACCAAACAAAACACCAAAAACAAAACATCCAGTGTGTATGCAATAACATCCAGTGTGTATACAAAACATCCAGTAATATGTATGCAATAACATCCAGTGTGTATCAAAAATCCAGTGTGTATACAATAACATCCAGTGTGTATCAATAACATCCAGTGTGTATCAATAACATCCAGTTGTATCAATAACATCAGTGTGCAATAACATCCATACAATAACATCCAGTATACAATAACATCCAGTGTGTATACAATAACATCCAGTGTGTATGCAATAACATCCAGTGTGTATGCAATAACATCCAGTTTGTATACAATAACATCCAGTGTGTATACAATAACATCCAGTTTGTATACAATAACATCCAGTGTGTATGCAATAACATCCAGTTTGTATGCAATAACATCCAGTGTGTATGCAATAACATCCAGTGTGTATGCAATAACATCCAGTGTGTATACAATAACATCCAGTTTGTATGCAATAACATCCAGTGTGTATGCAATAACATCCAGTGTGTATGCAATAACATCCAGTTTGTATACAATAACATCCAGTTTGTATACAATAACATCCAGTGTGTATGCAATAACATCCAGTTTGTATGCAATAACATCCAGTGTGTATGCAATAACATCCAGTGTGTATACAATAACATCCAGTGTGTATGCAATAACATCCAGTGTGTATGCAATAACATCCAGTGTGTATACAATAACATCCAGTGTGTATGCAATAACATCCAGTGTGTATGCAATAACATCCAGTGTGTATGCAATAACATCCAGTGTGTATACAATAACATCCAGTGTGTATGCAATAACATCCAGTGTGTATGCAATAACATCCAGTGTGTATGCAATAACATCCAGTTTGTATACAATAACATCCAGTGTGTATACAATAACATCCAGTGTATATACAATAACATCCAGTGTGTATACAATAACATCCAGTTTGTATGCAATAACATCCAGTGTGTATGCAATAACATCCAGTGTGTATGCAATAACATCCAGTGTGTATGCAATAACATCCAGTGTGTATGCAATAACATCCAGTGTGTATGCAATAACATCCAGTGTGTATGCAATAACATCCAGTTTGTATACAATAACATCCAGTTTGTATATAGTGTGTATACAATAACATCCAGTGTGTATGCAATAACATCCAGTTTGTATGCAATAACATCCAGTGTGTATACAATAACATCCAGTGTGTATACAATAACATCCAGTTTGTATATAGTGTGTATACAATAACATCCAGTGTGTATGCAATAACATCCAGTTTGTATATAGTGTGTATACAATAACATCCAGTGTGTATGCAATAACATCCAGTTTGTATGCAATAACATCCAGTTTGTATATAGTGTGTATGCAATAACATCCAATGTGTATACAATAACATCCAGTGTGTATGCAATAACATCCAGTGTGTATGCAATAACATCCAGTGTGTATGCAATAACATCCAGTTTGTATACAATAACATCCAGTTTGTATACAATAACATCCAGTGTGTATACAATAACATCCAGTGTGTATGCAATAACATCCAGTGTGTATGCAATAACATCCAGTTTGTATACAATAACATCCAGTGTGTATGCAATAACATCCAGTGTGTATACAATAACATCCAGTGTGTATGCAATAACATCCAGTGTGTATGCAATAACATCCAGTTTGTATACAATAACATCCAGTGTGTATACAATAACATCCAGTGTGTATGCAATAACATCCAGTTTGTATACAATAACATCCAGTGTGTATGCAATAACATCCAGTGTGTATACAATAACATCCAGTGTGTATGCAATAACATCCAGTGTGTATCAATAACATCCAGTTGTATACAATAACATCCAGTGTGTATACAATAACATCCAGTGTGTATGCAATAACATCCAGTGTGTATGCAATAACATCCAGTTTGTATACAATAACATCCAGTGTGTATACAATAACATCCAGTGTGTATGCAATAACATCCAGTTTGTATACAATAACATCCAGTTTGTATATAGTGTGTATACAATAACATCCAGTGTGTATGCAATAACATCCAGTTTGTATGCAATAACATCCAGTGTGTATACAATAACATCCAGTGTGTATACAATAACATCCAGTGTGTATGCAATAACATCCAGTTTGTATACAATAACATCCAGTGTGTATACAATAACATCCAGTGTGTATACAATAACATCCAGTGTGTATACAATAACATCCAGTTTGTATGCAATAACATCCAGTTTGTATATAGTGTGTATGCAATAACATCCAGTGTGTATGCAATAACATCCAGTGTGTATACAATAACATCCAGTGTGTATGCAATAACATCCAGTGTGTATGCAATAACATCCAGTGTGTATGCAATAACATCCAGTGTGTATACAATAACATCCAGTGTGTATACAATAACATCCAGTGTGTATGCAATAACATCCAGTTTGTATGCAATAACATCCAGTGTGTATACAATAACATCCAGTTTGTATATAGTGTGTATACAATAACATCCAGTTTGTATACAATAACATCCAGTTTGTATACAATAACATCCAGTTTGTATACAATAACATCCAGTGTGTATACAATAACATCCAGTTTGTATACAATAACATCCAGTTTGTATACAATAACATCCAGTGTGTATACAATAACATCCAGTTTGTATACAATAACATCCAGTTTGTATATAGTGTGTATACAATAACATCCAGTTTGTATGCAATAACATCCAGTGTGTATACAATAACATCCAGTTTGTATATAGTGTGTATACAATAACATCCAGTGTGTATGCAATAACATCCAGTGTGTATACAATAACATCCAGTGTGTATACAATAACATCCAGTTTGTATGCAATAACATCCAGTGTGTATGCAATAACATCCAGTTTGTATACAATAACATCCAGTGTGTATACAATAACATCCAGTGTGTATGCAATAACATCCAGTGTGTATGCAATAACATCCAGTTTGTATACAATAACATCCAGTGTGTATACAATAACATCCAGTGTGTATGCAATAACATCCAGTTTGTATACAATAACATCCAGTGTGTATGCAATAACATCCAGTGTGTATGCAATAACATCCAGTGTGTATGCAATAACATCCAGTGTGTATGCAATAACATCCAGTGTGTATACAATAACATCCAGTGTGTATACAATAACATCCAGTTTGTATACAATAACATCCAGTGTGTATGCAATAACATCCAGTGTGTATGCAATAACATCCAGTGTGTATGCAATAACATCCAGTTTGTATATAGTTTGTATACAATAACATCCAGTGTGTATACAATAACATCCAGTGTGTATGCAATAACATCCAGTGTGTATGCAATAACATCCAGTGTGTATACAATAACATCCAGTTTGTATATAGTTTGTATACAATAACATCCAGTGTGTATACAATAACATCCAGTGTGTATGCAATAACATCCAGTGTGTATGCAATAACATCCAGTTTGTATATAGTTTGTATACAATAACATCCAGTGTGTATACAATAACATCCAGTGTGTATACAATAACATCCAGTGTGTATGCAATAACATCCAGTTTGTATATAGTGTGTATGCAATAACATCCAGTGTGTATGCAATAACATCCAGTGTGTATACAATAACATCCAGTGTGTATACAATAACATCCAGTTTGTATATAGTGTGTATGCAATAACATCCAGTGTGTATGCAATAACATCCAGTGTGTATACAATAACATCCAGTGTGTATACAATAACATCCAGTTTGTATATAGTGTGTATGCAATAACATCCAGTGTGTATGCAATAACATCCAGTGTGTATACAATAACATCCAGTGTGTATACAATAACATCCAGTTTGTATATAGTGTGTATGCAATAACATCCAGTGTGTATGCAATAACATCCAGTGTGTATACAATAACATCCAGTGTGTATACAATAACATCCAGTTTGTATATAGTGTGTATGCAATAACATCCAGTGTGTATGCAATAACATCCAGTGTGTATACAATAACATCCAGTGTGTATACAATAACATCCAGTTTGTATATAGTGTGTATGCAATAACATCCAGTGTGTATACAATAACATCCAGTGTGTATGCAATAACATCCAGTGTGTATACAATAACATCCAGTGTGTATACAATAACATCCAGTTTGTATATAGTGTGTATGCAATAACATCCAGTTTGTATACAATAACATCCAGTTTGTATACAATAACATCCAGTGTGTATATAGTTTGTATGCAATAACATCCAGTGTGTATACAATAACATCCAGTGTGTATGCAATAACATCCAGTGTGTATACAATAACATCCAGTGTGTATACAATAACATCCAGTTTGTATACAATAACATCCAGTGTGTATACAATAACATCCAGTTTGTATATAGTGTGTATGCAATAACATCCAGTGTGTATGCAATAACATCCAGTGTGTATACAATAACATCCAGTGTGTATACAATAACATCCAGTTTGTATATAGTGTGTATGCAATAACATCCAGTTTGTATACAATAACATCCAGTTTGTATACAATAACATCCAGTGTGTATATAGTTTGTATGCAATAACATCCAGTGTGTATACAATAACATCCAGTGTGTATGCAATAACATCCAGTGTGTATACAATAACATCCAGTGTGTATACAATAACATCCAGTTTGTATACAATAACATCCAGTTTGTATGCAATAACATCCAGTGTGTATACAATAACATCCAGTGTGTATGCAATAACATCCAGTGTGTATGCAATAACATCCAGTTTGTATGCAATAACATCCAGTGTGTATACAATAACATCCAGTTTGTATATAGTGTGTATACAATAACATCCAGTTTGTATACAATAACATCCAGTTTGTATATAGTGTGTATGCAATAACATCCAGTTTGTATATAGTGTGTATACAATAACATCCAGTGTGTATGCAATAACATCCAGTGTGTATACAATAACATCCAGTTTGTATGCAATAACATCCAGTTTGTATACAATAACATCCAGTGTGTATACAATAACATCCAGTTTGTATATAGTGTGTATGCAATAACATCCAGTGTGTATACAATAACATCCAGTTTGTATGCAATAACATCCAGTGTGTATACAATAACATCCAGTTTGTATACAATAACATCCAGTGTGTATGCAATAACATCCAGTGTGTATACAATAACATCCAGTGTGTATACAATAACATCCAGTGTGTATGCAATAACATCCAGTGTATATACAATAACATCCCGTGTGTATACAATAACATCCAGTGTGTATACAATAACATCCAGTGTGTATACAATAACATCCAGTGTGTATGCAATAACATCCAGTGTGTATGCAATAACATCCAGTGTGTATGCAATAACATCCAGTGTGTATGCAATAACATCCAGTGTGTATGCAATAACATCCAGTGTGTATACAATAACATCCAGTTTGTATACAATAACATCCAGTGTGTATGCAATAACATCCAGTGTGTATGCAATAACATCCAGTGTGTATGCAATAACATCCAGTTTGTATATAGTTTGTATACAATAACATCCAGTGTGTATACAATAACATCCAGTGTGTATGCAATAACATCCAGTGTGTATGCAATAACATCCAGTGTGTATACAATAACATCCAGTTTGTATATAGTTTGTATACAATAACATCCAGTGTGTATACAATAACATCCAGTGTGTATGCAATAACATCCAGTGTGTATGCAATAACATCCAGTTTGTATATAGTTTGTATACAATAACATCCAGTGTGTATACAATAACATCCAGTGTGTATACAATAACATCCAGTGTGTATGCAATAACATCCAGTTTGTATATAGTGTGTATACAATAACATCCAGTGTGTATACAATAACATCCAGTGTGTATGCAATAACATCCAGTTTGTATATAGTGTGTATACAATAACATCCAGTGTGTATACAATAACATCCAGTGTGTATGCAATAACATCCAGTGTGTATACAATAACATCCAGTGTGTATGCAATAACATCCAGTGTGTATACAATAACATCCAGTGTGTATACAATAACATCCAGTGTGTATGCAATAACATCCAGTGTGTATACAATAACATCCAGTGTGTATACAATAACATCCAGTGTGTATGCAATAACATCCAGTGTGTATGCAATAACATCCAGTGTGTATGCAATAACATCCAGTGTGTATGCAATAACATCCAGTGTGTATGCTGGATGACTTTTGGCATTAATGCGCATTAAAGATAAATAAATTTAATACCTTAAATAACTGACAGTTGTGGAATAACTGACTGTTGTGGAATAATGTGATGGTTGTGGAATAACTGACGGTTGTGGAATAATGTGATGGTTGTGGAATAACTGATGGTTGTGGAATAACTGACGGTTGTGTAATAACTGACTGTTGTGGAATAATGTGATGGTTGTGGAATAACTGACAGTTGTGGAATAACTGACGGTTGTGGAATAACTGACAGTTGTGGAATAATGTGATGGTTGTGGAATAACTGACAGTTGTGGAATAACTGACGGTTGTGGAATAATGTGACAGTTGTTGAATAATTTACCGTTGATGGTTGTGGAATAACTGATGGTTGTGGAATAACTGATGGCTGTGGAATAATGTGAAAGTTGTTGAATAATTGACCGTTGATGGTTGTGGAATAACTGACTGTTGTGGAATAATGTGATGGTTGTGGAATAACTGACTGTTGTGGAATAATGTGACAGTTGTTGAATAATTGACCGTTGATGGTTGTGGAATAACTGATAGTTGTGGAATAACTGATGGCTGTGGAATAACTGACAGTTGTGGAATAACTGATGGTTGTGATAACTGACAGTTGTGGAATAACTGATGGCTGTGGAATAACTGATGGCTGTGGAATAATGTGATGGTTGTGGATTAACTGATGGTTGTGGAATAACTGACAGTTGTGGAATAGTTGATGGTTGTGGAATAATTGACAGTTTATGGTTGTGGAATAACTGACGGTTGTGGAATAATGTGACAGTTGTTGAATAATTGACCGTTGATGGTTGTGGAATAACTGATGGTTGTGGAATAACTGATGGCTGTGGAATAATGTGATGGTTGTGGAATAACTGATGGTTGTGGAATAACTGATGGTTGTGGAATAACTGATGGTTGTGGAATAACTGACAGTTGTGGAATAGTTGATGGTTGTGGAATAATTGACAGTTTATGGTTGTGGAATAACTGATGGTTGTGGAATAACTGATGGTTGTGGAATAACTGATGGTTGTGGAGTCTGAGCCCCATTAGATCTACAGGGTGGTTTCCATATGCAAGACACTAAAATCCATGTGGCCTCTTCTCATTGCTGATGCATCCCATTAGGAATAAGGTCCCAAATTTTCAGGGTTCATTCTAGGTCAGAATTTTTGGGAGAAGTGAGAAAGCGCGTGATCGCTTCATTAAATGGTGTTCTTTAATATACTTCTGCACAATAGGGTTAAACTGCACAAGTACAACCATTAAATACAACATTTGAATAGAAGGAGTGCTTTATAATGGGCCAGTGTATCTTACTAGACAAAATTTTGTTTGAAAATCGTAAAAACCAAAAAATAATTGTTTTTATTTATTAGGGTGACAATTTCGCCCACATCGCCCTCTAGAATGATCCATAAATCTGTATCAATAAAGAAATACTTGTACCTGAAGCCGTGGCTACCAGTGAGAGGTCAGGGTAGAATGCGAGTTTAGTAATAGGGTTGTACGTGTAGATTGACTTCAACAACTCTCCTACAAACATAAAAGACACAGTTATATTATTCTAGACACTTAAAACCCCATACTTCATTTACATAAAAATTGTATTAACCCTTTCCTTCATAGAAGCACCTCTTGCAGCTATTACCAATACTACATACATTGACAATGTAGTAGCCAAACCAATGTTCATAACCCTTTCCCTCACAGAAGCACCTCTTGACGCCATTACCAATACGACATACATTGACAATGTAGTAGCCAAACCAATGTTCATAACCCTTTCCCTCATAGAAGCACCTCTTGACGCCATTACCAATACGACATACATTGACAATGTAGTAGCCAAACCAATGTTCATCATAAAGGCCAGAATCTCATGTAGTCCCAGTAATATCTATGGAGGTGGGATAGATATGGCGACTACTTATCCACTGTATGATAGCTAAATGACTGTCCTTTGCATGGAGATATAATAGTATATTAACCTAAATCTATATGTAGTCCCAGTAATATCTATGGAGGTGGGATAGATATGTCGACTACTTATCCACTGCATGGTAGCTAAATGGCTGCCGTTTGTATGGAGATATAATAGTATATTAACCTAAATCTCTATGAAGGAAAGGGTTAAGTGTATTTAAAGCGACACTACATCGGTGATGTAATTTCCTATTATATCGTATAAATTTGTTCCAAATATTTGCCTCAAACACTGAGTATTTCAACAAATAAACGTTTGTTGACATAAAACAAAATAATGTAAATAGGGTCGACATCCATGCTTCGACACATACAAAGATATGAATAGTGTACATTGATTGAGCGAGGTTTACAGCTGGATCTGCATAGTGTACATTGAATGAGCGAGGTTTACAGCTGGATCTGCATAGTGTACATTGAATGAGCGAGGTTTACAGCTGGATCTGCATAGTGTACATTGAATGAGCGAGGTTTACCGCTGGATCTGCATAGTGTACATTGAATGAGCGAGGTTTACCGCTGGATCTGCATAGTGTACATTGAATGAGTGAGGTTTACCGCTGGATCTGCATAGTGTACATTGAATGAGCGAGGTTTACAGCTGGATCTGCATAGTGTACATTGAATGAGCGAGGTTTACAGCTGGATCTTGTCCCATACATTAAATGTGCCAGACAGATGTAATGTTTGCACCATGTTACAGCTGGATCTTGTCCCATACATTAAATGTGCCAGACAGATGTAATGTTTGCACCATGTTACAGCTGGATCTTGTCCCATACATTAAATGTGCCAGACAGATGTAATGTTTGCACCATGTTTAGACACATACAGCTGGATCTTGTCCCATACATTAAATGTGCCAGACAGATGTAATGTTTGCACCATGTTACAGCTGGATCTTGTCCCATACATTAAATGTGCCAGACAGATGTAATGTTTGCACCATGTTACAGCTGGATATTGTCCCATACATTAAATGTGCCAGACAGATGTAATGTTTGCACCATGTTTACAGCTGGATCTTGTCCCATACATTAAATGTGCCAGACAGATGTAATGTTTGCACCATGTTACAGCTGGATCTTGTCCCATACATTAAATGTGCCAGACAGATGTAATGTTTGCACCATGTTACAGCTGGATCTTGTCCCATACATTAAATGTGCCAGACAGATGTAATGTTTGCACCATGTTTACAGCTGGATCTTGTCCCATACATTAAATGTGCCAGACAGATGTAATGTTTGCACCATGTTACAGCTGGATCTTGTCCCATACATTAAATGTGCCAGACAGATGTAATGTTTGCACCATGTTTACAGCTGGATCTTGTCCCATACATTAAATGTGCCAGACAGATGTAATGTTTGCACCATGTTACAGCTGGATCTTGTCCCATACATTAAATGTGCCAGACAGATGTAATGTTTGCACCATGTTTAGACACATATAAAGAAAACTATACACATAATAGGATAAGTGAATTAAACAATCATTTATTTCAACAAATGTAAAATTAGTTTATACAAGTGAATAACACAATACAATGTCAACTGTTTAAACTTTACTATATAGCTATAGGATAGCCAGTAAATATAGATATGAATTTCAAGCTTAACGCAAGGATTAACAATAATGTTTGTTGAGTTCCAAATGGAAAAACAGCATACTTTACTTTAAAGCGACACTACATCGGTGAACACGAAAATGTTTGCAGAATGTAATTTGCTATTAAATAAATAATCCCCCCCCCCAATATTTTAACAAATAAACAAACGTCGTATACACGGTTTGTTGACATAACAAAATAATGTAAATACATTCATGCGTAATACAACGCGTTTATCCTGAATAACACGAGTATGCTACATATGTACTGTGATATCTCACATGTGTGCCTATGCATATTTATTTGTAGTTAAAGTATCTCTAATCGAAAGTATCCCGTGTTTAGTATTGACTCCGATGACAAACGTCAATTCAGGAACATGGATGACCATTATATGAAATCCTACTTTCACTTTTGAAAGTTTGTATAACAAAAAAAACCACTTTAATGATTCAATGTTAGTGTTCGATGTATTCAGAAGCATTTAGTATAGGTTAAAGTGCGCCGTGCCTGACCAATTTAATTTTGTAAATACGTACTAATAAACTTGAACCTGCTTAGTGTTTTAAATTATTTTGTACACTCTCTACATGTCTCCGCCCTCTTTCGTCCCGCAGCATTGATCGACACCCCGAAACATCAAAATCGCGCCTGTCATCTTTTACTGCCTTATGCAAATTAGATTGTCTCCTCGCTGGCATGCCTAGAGAAACAGATCTTTAATCGTGAAGGTACTGTGTACATTTTTGAAAAAATGCCCTTGTTGGATTCAATACATTAGACGAGCGTGTAAACTAACAGCTCTTCTCTTGTGTATCGGATGAAGGTAAACAAAAAACCAATACCCCTGTAGCTCCGCCTCCAAGGCACACATGCGCACTAACGTCAGTAAATCACTTAATGTTGTAAATACGTACTAATAAACATTAACCTGCTTAGTGTTTTAAAGCTGATTTACTAAAATAAATTTGTTCAAAGTTTGAAAAATAATTTCAAACACTAATAGGTGAAAAATGAATTTATTGCTTTAATGTGCAACAGGCAGTTTATTGAACAGCACTTTTCCTGGGCATGCTCCAGCATTTAACCAGTACTTAGTAGTTTAGTTTAATCATATTTTATTGCATTCTTTATATTCAATGTACAATACAAGTCAAATTTACAAACATGTTATGGCCGAATTAAATAAGATATATGGTACAACCATTATCAGTATGTATATATACTCAACGCAAAAGAAAGTGTGCACGTTTCTTTGTATGATAGCTATAGTTATATCGGTTATAAATATTTCATATGTGTAGCACGTGAAGCACGCATGTCACTGTGTTGAACAATGGCTATATATGTCAGTATTGTTACGTAACGTCCCTATACAAGCGTTTTGCACGATTTGCCCGTGCAACGTCTGGACAAATGTGAAATCGGTCAAATAATCACTCATTACTTTCTTACAACATCGAGGAGTAAGAAAGACACACAGCAATTTGAATATTTTCAAAACCCGCCATGCCCAGACTCTCTCAGCGTCAACGTATTGAAGCTTTGATGATGCTTAGCAGAGGCGACTCCAATGATACTGTTTCACAGGCATTTAATTGCCACAGAAGCATAGTAAGTAATCTTCGTGCCAGGTTCTAGCAAACAGGAACAGTTGCCGATCATCCTCGAACCGGCAGGCCTCGTGTAACTTACGTCAGATTAGACCGTCATTTTGAACTGCTGCACACGTCATTTCCAAAGTGCTAGCGCTACAGCGAGGCAGTACGGTATTAGCAGGAACACAGTTCTGAGGCGTCTGCGTCATTGTGTTCGGCTTATCCGACACCTAGACGGGCTTACGTTGGTAATGTACTCGAACGACGACGTCGCGTTGCTTGTTTGAATTGGGCACGGCTTCTTCTCCGCTGGCAAAGACGTCAGTGGGATAGAATTGTCTTTTCCGATGAATCTAGGTTTAACCTGAGTCATCATGATGGGAGGCCAGGAGGGTGAGGGTATTTATTATGATTTGCTGACGCCTGTTTTGTAGAGAGAAACGGGTTTGGCGGGGGCAGTGTTATGGTTTGGGGCGGGATCATGGGAAACAGGAAAACTGATCTGGTTATTGTTAATGGCAATCTTAATGCAGCCGAGTACATTAACCAGGTGTTAAGACCAGTAGCTGTTCCATTCGTTAATCAGCATGCACCCGCCACATTGATGCACGACAATGCACGTCCGCACACGGCACAGCTAACGCAGCAATACCTAAATGCAAATGGCGTTAACGCCTTGCCTTGGCCTGCCGTTTCTCCTGACCTCAACCCAATCGAGCATATCTGGGATGTTCTTGGTCGTATAGTTAGGTCAAAACATGTCGTCAACAATTTGCAGGATCTACAGAATGCTCTGCAGATGGAATGGAACAACATACCGGCACACGTCGTACAACGTTACGTCAATTCCATGAGACGCCGTATTGTACAGGTTACAGACAAACTGGCGGCCATACCCGGTATTAATCAAATAATCGCAACAAAAACATTAGGAGAGCTGCAAAACGTGATTATATTCACAATAACACAATAACACCACTATCACAGTTTGTGTATCTTTCATTTTGACCCTAAACACATGTAACCGAATTCTGTGCATCTATAGTAACCGCTATTTTAAAAAATATTATTTGGGTTTGTAGGCAATTGAATAAGCTAAACAGTGGTACCAAACATCACACAATTTCTATTATGGATATAAGGAATATTAAGAAAAACCTCTATGCACACTTTCTTTTGCGTTTGGGTATATATGGAGAAGCAAAAGGATTGGGCCACAAGTTTTAACAACATTAGTTTCGGCCCTCCCCAACATACTATACTGAGTCAAAAAAGAAACGATACCTGGTGTTTATGTGTCTATAATTTCAACATTTATTAAGAAAATTCTTTGAAAATTCATAAGATGATAGTCCAACATGTTTGAAAGAGGAGCACATAAAGCATAATGAGCCTCCGAAACTGTCTGCTGCGTGATGACGTAATTCGTCGGACAGGGGTCTAATGGAGTTTTCACACAGACGTCAATACCGAGTATGGGCACCATTTGCGTCTCTCACTGCAATGCACCGCCGTCGCATCGAACGGAAGAGTGTCTGAATCTCTTGCTGGTCAATATTTGTCCACTCCTGACGCAAAACATCCCTCAGTTGGTTTAACGTTACCGGCTGACGTCGTCTGACGCGGCGGTCTAACGTATCCCACAAATGTTCTATGGGTGACAAGTCTGGTGACAAAGCAGGCCACGGCAGGGTTTCAATATTGTTCTGCTCCAATAATGTGGTGGAAATCCGAGCAGTATGACACCTGGCGTTGTTGGAACAGTATGACGTTTCTGTTGGCGTTAAAGAACGGCACAACAACTGGCGCAAGGATCTCATCACAGTACCGCTGGGCGTTTAGGTTCCCGTCCACCACTATCAGTTCAGTGCGACTGCCGAAGGTGATACCGCCCCACGCCATAACGCTTCCGCCCCCGAACAGATCGACCTGACGTACACATGCGTCGGCGTTACGTTCACCGCGTCTGCGATATACCCGCTCTCTGCCATCCGCTCGACGCAACCAGAACCGCGATTCATCGCTAAACATCACCGCATTCCACTGTAACCGAGTCCAGCGAGCACGTTCCGTCGTCCATTCCCGCCGTACGTCACGGTGACGTCGTGTCAGGATGGGTCCAACGTATGGCCGATAGGCACGAATGCCACGTTCACCGAGCCGGTTCCTGACTGTTTGTGCACTGATGCGATTGTTGGTCATCCCAGGAGTAACGGCAGCTGTGTGCGTAGCAGGTAGGAACCGGTCACGTAAATGTGACGTCCGAATGTGACGGTCCTGTTCACGCGTCGTCACACGTGGTCGACCAGATCTTGGACGGTCGTCCACCGATCCATGTGTTCGATAACGTCGAAGTAGACGTGTTATTGTGATCCGCGTAACCCCCGAGTCGAATTGCGACGTCACGCTGACGTAAACCGCCGTCAATCATGCCAATGGCACGCATTCTCTGATTGCGGTTTAGCCTAGGCATTTTGTTAGAGGTAACAATGGGTATGTAAGGTGTTTTTCCTCGATGATAATGCAATACCAGTACAATAAACCGGTTTTCCGATTTGTACATGTGTAGGAAATTGTCTTTGTTGAGGAGCACGGGCAAATCGGAAATTCGGCGTTCCAGGATTATCGGGTGTTTATTTACCTGTGTTTATGGTTGGCTGACGTTGCAATAAGATACCCGGTACTGATACGTAATACTATATTAAACCTTTCTATGGTTTTATCCGTTTTACGTCATTTTTAGTTTGGTATCGTTTCTTTTTTGACTCAGTATAGTTTGTAATTAAAAAAGAGATTGAATATAGTATAAGAGCATTGCAATTGACCTTTCTGCAAACGCTACTTAGGCACGCCCCCCATAGTTACAGGTGCTCGCTGTAACTACGCGAGACAAGCTATCTAACAAAATGGCGTCTAACGCAGACCTGCATCGAGTTAATCTAGATAAAATTCCGTGGACTTTCTCAGTTTTATTTTACCCAGATATTAATATCTTGTTGAAAGCAAGTCAACAAGTGTTTAGGTTCTTTAAATAGTGAAGGTTATTTCTCTAATGTACAGATATATTTAACGGTTGAGGACGTGTTAAGTGTTCGTGGAAAATATTTTCGCAGTCAACGGAGGAGTGAACGGGTGTCAGTGGTTTCGTATAACTACTTCTTCGTATACAAGGCAATATAGAGTGAAACATTGTGGTGGATTCGTCTAATAGTATATTATCACGCCTACGCCAATTATGAGATGGGCTGTTGACAAATTAATCAATTACTGGAGAATATATTATTTTTCACACCTTGATTGGTCGGCTCAAACATCTGTGATGCTGGCTTGTATGCCTGTGTTTTATCAGCTTTAGAGCTGAGCCGTGCCATATGTCCAAACCCTTGCATCATGTATAAATATCATGCTCTTCACATCAATTGAAACTGCTCGCCCATATGGTTCGCCGGCGGCGAGGGTAAATAAGCTCAATCATCATCAATTGAAATGAAATATGCCACCGTCTTGAGAGACTCGATCCTATGCCTCCTAGAAGACTCGAACATTAGGCCCAAAAACTGAACACCAGTACGTTCACTGAGCTAATATGGGAATCCCACAGCTCTGCACATGCATGGGTACTATTACTTCTATCTGATCCCTAGTCCACCATCCACGACAATATGTATGAACCACATGTATAATTTTAATCACCATTATACTCACATATCTCTTGTGAACAGTAGATCTATAAATGCAGAATATATTTTTTCGAAATATTTTATTATGCATAAATAAATTAATTTCAACTTACTTGTGTGCAAATATATATGTTTGCATTAATTTTGGATGTATTCAGCTGGTCGTCCACACAACTTAATCCACCTTAGACATTTTTCAAGATTTGTCTTAGGTTTTGGAAATGGCACGAATTAAACGTCACCTATTAATCGATCTGGATATCTACTATCACTGTCACACAGCATAAATTAATAAAACAGCCCGTAACTACATCTTTTCACCATTGTCAATGACAGACAGCATTAATTAATTTGTAATTATTTTTCAAAAAATAATTTCAGATCACGATCACTCGTTATCAGATTTGATTAAAATTTTACTAAATAACTCGTTTGTCTGACAGAACGATAAAACAATGACTCGGTGTAGTAATCAATACTATAATTGTGTGCACACATTTTATAATTGACCAATTATTAGCACAATCAGTGCTAAATTCCGATGTGCAACACTTTGATCTTGACAGTAGGCCCCTAACGGGATATTATGTTTTCGCGGTCTCTGTGATGTACCGGTAAGTTGTTGATTACTCCCAATAAACAGTGTGACACGCTTAAATTTGATTGCTGTGTTTGCGATAAAAGAATGACTATATGGGGTCAGTCGGTGTTTTTATAGATGCATTGTTTTTAAAGCAGTTGTCTGGTATTTTGTGGTTCATATACACACTTTTAGATTTGTCCAAGGATTTTGAAATGGGTTGAATTTAACGTCGATCACCAGGATATCGACTAATTTTGTACGATAACTAACCCACACACCAACGCTACACATTTTCAACATCATTAAAACAATTTAAAACCCGTATTTTCGATCAAATTCACGCCTTTTCAAATTTGTCTACTCGTTACTAGTTTGTCCAATATGCATTGTTTGTCTAACAAGATGGCGGCGATAAACCGTTGCCGGGGGTGTGCGTGAATGGTGCGATGCGATTGGCTAACGCCAGCTGTCAATCAAAATCGGCAAAAAGGTCAATTAGGATATTAATTTTTTATTACAATTAAGGGGGATAATAATGGATATGAAAAAAAGTACCAAAAAAAGTACACAATAAACTGCCAACAAAGTTCCTAGTTTATGCTTGTAAGTATTACTATAGGCTAAAAGGATATATGATACTGCAGCACTGCAGATCTATATTCAGTGCTATATTTTTTTTCTTTCTTTTTTTTTTTCCCGAGTTTATGAAGGTCTGCCCGCCCGGAGGCACTGTAAGTGAGCGTACAAAGTATGCTCACCTGTTGAGGCTTGACCCCGACGTGTATCCCTCACGTCTTAAAGATATATTTTGTAATACCAAAGGGATAAATTTTCATAAAAACAGCTGATTTTGGCGCTGTGTATTTAATGCCTAAAGTTTGTATAATTTAATCTCAAAGTATGATGGTTGCACTGATGGTTAATGAAACCAGTGTAATGTGCTTCCGTTGGTCCTACTCTTGTTTCTTTATGTTTATAGACGTGTATCCTGGGTTTCGACCGCTTTATTGTGTTCTGTAGTCCGGGATCGATTCACTTGTGTTAATTTTCGAATCTTTGAAGTTCTAATAATCTAAAATTTACTTTTTTGTTACGTCTGAAAGTTTTATGTGCATTCGTACTGCCTGTTTTACTAAGAAATGGCCTTTAATGTATGAGCTAGATTATATGCACAGAAAGAACTACACGCCCATGCATTTCGGGTTCTTGGCGCGTGTTTTGTGTCATCCGATCAATATATGTTGAATATGCTTTCTTATCACATGTGTATTTGCATATGTGCAAACATGTCCTTCTTTATGTCAGGTGCTGTTAACAGTGGTACTTGCCATGTATAAGTTAGTGTTTATACCATGCGACTCGTTTTAAAATGGCTTCCTATGTGTGATCGTCCAGATCCCAGATTAGATTGATTTATTCACCCGGTATATTGGTAGTGTACATATATATACAAAATTAATTCTTACCCCCCCCCACACACACACACACGCACGCACATGTCTGTATTTATACATATGCATACATATGTGTGCATACATAACTACATACACATATAAATACACAAATATAGAATCACCCAACTACACATAGCTATTGTCTA
Organism: Archivesica marissinica; assembly: GCA_014843695.1. Lineage (NCBI taxonomy): Eukaryota > Metazoa > Mollusca > Bivalvia > Venerida > Vesicomyidae > Archivesica > Archivesica marissinica. Next base: position 2,431,119 of record CM026401.1, read on the forward strand.
TATATGACTACACCCATTCATCTATTCATACTGATATACACACGTGCATTGTAGGCGTGAGTGACTGGGGATTTATTAATGGCTACCGATTTGTTCTACGGTTATGTAATTTTCTCCGTACCCCTAGTCAGTTGCAAGAATCGGTCCATTTTTCTCCTGTGCGTTTGCCTTTGTTTTAACTATATCGCTCGCGGACTTTATAGCCTATTTAAAAGGACTTTCCTCTTTGATCTGATTGTACTGCCGCCTAAGTCGGTCAGGTATCCCAGCATAGTAACCGATACATTATTTAGATATACCTATACGGGTTTATTGCCGTATACGCCAATGAATTAGGTTCACATACATGTATGGTTCGTATGGTATAAAGCCAGTGGTTATTGGACCTGCTGCCTAAGCCAGTCAGGTACATGGTATCCACGGTTTATCCTGTTTATGTGCGCTTGTACGCCTAAGACGCGTTCTCAGGGCGGATATACATACGACAAACCATACACATACGATTAACTGTTTTTTGTTTGTTTTGTTTTTTTATTTTAACACTTACTTATGAGGTGGATTTCCAGATAGTTTTATGAGTTTTTATAAGTTGTTTACGAGTCCTGTTTCTTTGATGTAGGTAAATAGGGTGTTCCTTATCTTATCTTCGAAAGGTGAGGGCGGATTAAGCAGTGTTTCTTTGTTAATTACTATTATACCTATGTTATACAACTCAGCTTCAAGTTTTTGTCTTTGTGTCTTGTGCTTACTACAAGTAAAGAATACATGTTCAAATGTTTCTAACTCGTTGCAATATGTGCACTTTTTGTTATCTATATATCTTTCAGCTTTTAATAGAGAATTGCCAAGTTTTAATCTCGTGTATATTTGGTCCAAATTCACATTTGTGCTATATACTTTTAAACTTGGAGGTATTATAGGGTATATGTGTTTGTTGTGAAAATTTGAGCTGTTGTACTCAGTCCATTGTTTTTAATTTTTGAGGTAATGAGACTGTATGCTTCTGTTACACTAAGATTTAGTGGAATGTGATCTCACAGTAATCTGCATGCTAATGTGTACGGATACCCACGTGACTGGGTATCCATACAAATGTATACTCAGTAACATGAGCATCCGTTCGTTCCAGTGCTATATTTGATGATTGAGCTTATTTACCCTCGCCACCGGCGAACCATATGGGCGAGTGCTATATTTAAAACATGTCCATGTTTATATTTACTTTTATGTTTGAAATGGAAACAGTATTATTCACAGACCAGAAATATGAAGTTTCAATATTTTCGTATGCTAAATAACAATCAGTTTAATCTCTGGTTAATTCTTATAAATTCCTTCAGTGGTATCATTAAAAAATATGTAAATCACATTATTTTAACCCAATAAAGGGAGATAATAATTCCAATAACGGCAAATTTGCTTTATATAACGAGACTTCTGTAATTTTCTATTACTTCCATTGGCTGATAAAATCTAATTTATTCGAAAATGTAAAGCATGAACGTTTCATGTGCGAGGCGAGAGGTCCGATTTTAGAGCATTATGACGGAGAGCTTTTAATACTAATAATATTAAGCTACAAATCAATTTATATAATGAGAGACATCAGTCAGTTACTGTCCCTGAATACTCCCTAAAAGTAGATAGATCCTATTAAGTGTTTTACTCTGTTTTTATCGTTTATTCCTTTGCACAACATGCTAGCAATATTATTCCACTATCGCTTCAATTGATTATTAAATTACTATATCTCGACAGATCTCCTACAGTATATGCAATCGGTACTTATTTGTAAAACAATGTTATCAGTTAATTAACAAAATCAAATATTTATCATACTACAACATTTGGTTAGGGTACAACAGTAAAAACAAAGGAATCCAACTAAAATAACCAATACACATTTCGGGATAAATCAGACTTTATCTGTCAAGGGAGGTAATCGAAAAACCAATAATGTCTCTCATTGGTAGTTTGTTACCCACACTAGGAGGTTATATTTTCACCCCAGTTTGGTACCCCCACTAGGATGTTATATTTTCACCCCAATTTGGTATCCCCACTAGGATGTATATTTTCACACACCCCACAAATATTTTCACCCCAGTTTGGTACCCCCACTAGGATGTTATATTTTCACCCCAGTTTGGTACCCCCACTAGGATGTTATATTTTCACCCCAGTTTGGTACCCCCACTAGGATGTTATATTTTCACCCCAGTTTGGTACCCCCGCTAGGAGGTTATATTTTCACCCCAGTTTGGTACCCCCACTAGGAGGTTATATTTTCACATCAGTTTGGTACCCCCACTAGGAGGTTATATTTTCACCCCAGTTTGGTACCCCCACTAGGAGATTATATTTTCACCCCAGTTTGGTACCCCGTTCTTCGTTTGTCTGTCTGTATGTTAGCAGGACTATGCAAACATTTACGGAGGGATGTTCATGAATTTTTTAATCAAGATTCGTGACAACATACAACAAAGGCTAAAATTGTGAATGACAAATGCAAACTGTACCTGTTTTAGCTGACCACACATTCAGTGAGCAGTCGGTTGACCCGCTCAATATAAGATGGTCATCTTCCGATATGCATACTGTAGAACCTGCAAGTCCAACCATTACACATATAGAAAACACAGACAAATGTAGTACATCTTTGTAACCCATTCAACACCAAGTAACGGACATGGACTCGTGCACCCATTCAACACCAAGTAACTGACATGCACTCGTGTACACATTCAACACCAAGTAACTGACATGGACTTGTGCACCCATTCAACACCAAGTAACTGACATGGACTTGTGCACCCATTCAACACCAAGTAACTGACATGGACTCGTGCACCCATTCAACACCAAGTAACTGACATGGACTCGTGCACCCATTCAACACCAAGTAACTGACATGGACTCGTGCACCCATTCAACACCAAGTAACTGACATGGACTCGTGCACCCATTCAACACCAAGTAACGGACATGGACTCGTGTACCCATTCAACACCAAGTAACTGACATGGACTTGTGCACCCATTCAACACCAAGTAACGGACATGGACTCGTGTACCCATTCAACACCAAGTAACTGACATGGACTAGTGCACCCATTCAACACCAAGTAACTGACATGGACTCGTGCACCCATTCAACACCAAGTAACGGACATGGACTCGTGCACCCATTCAACACCAAGTAACTGACATGGACTCGTGCACACATTCAACCCAAAACACAACCACCCACAACCCAAAACAACCACCATTCAACACCAAGTAACAGACATGGACTCGTGCACCCATTCAACACCAACTAATGGACATGGACTCATGCACCCATTCAACACCAAGTAACGGACATGGACTCGTGCATGATAGTTTTACACCAATAAATTAATCAGAAAATTACATTTAGACCAGTTCATTTATCAAAATGGGTCATTTTGTCTAAAAATAGTAATATTATTGGCAAAAAGTGCAAATCCTGATGAGACGGCTCGTCTGGATCTACACTTTTTGTAAGCCTATTTAGAGGTCGGTGGTGTTGAAAGGGTTAACCAGTAAATATAGACAACTCTAAGGTGATAGTGAAACTATAACATAAAAGTTTATATGAATCAAACACGGCTATCCCATTAATTCAGTGGTGAGCACATTTGTTTCTCACATCAGCACGTTTGTTTCTCACGTCAGCAGCCAACCAAGGGAATCTCAGAAAGTGGCTGCTTAGCACAGGTGGCTGCTTAATATAGGTCAAATGTATAATAAAACAACATATTGGAATTTAGAAAACTGGCTGCTTAATAGAGGTCAACTGTATAATAAAACAACATATTGGAATTTAGAAAACTGGCTGCTTAATACAGGTTGGCTGCTTAATAGAGGTCAAATGTATAATAAAACAACATATTGGAATTTAGAAAACTGGCTGCTTAATACAGGCTGGCTGCTTAATACAGGTTGGCTGCTTAATAGAGGTGACCACACACACAGGTTTGACTGTAACCTCAGGGCCTGGACAATTGACCAACTAATCCCCAAATCACTGATTAAGAGCTACTACAAAGCTTGATGACTATATTTGACCTACTTCCCAAAAGCAATATGGTTCATGTACTGATCATACATAGTGAATGCAGACTGTAATCTAAATGGATGACAAGTTATTGATTGAGCAGAGATCCCTACAGCCTTGACCATTGACATACTGGCCCCCAAAATAATATATGGTGTCAACTGACCAATGTGCTCAACTACACACCAAACAATTCATTATTTTATTAAACTGATTTTGATTTTCAAACCTCTGTGACCTTGACCTCTGACTACAAAATCAATAGCATTTAATTCCTCTACTGACCTAGATCCATACAATCAAACCTGTATGAAGCAGCCAGCCAATGGAATCACAGAAAATGGCTGCTTAGTACAGGTAACTGCTTAATAGAGGTCTCATGTATAATAAAAACAAGTTTTAAACAACATATTAGTAATCTGGAAACTGGCTGCTTAATAGCGGTGACCATTAACACAGGTTTGATTGTATTCCTACAAAGTCTGAAAACTTAATCGAGGTGATATTAATCTTAGGTTTTCGGACAGAAACAAAGTGTGACAAGTAGACGGACGGACAGAAACAAAGTGTGACAAGTAGACGGACGGACAGAAACAAAGTGTGACAAGTAGACGGACGGACAGAAACAATATTTCGAAACAAGAAATATCACAGTAGGTGATGGATGCCCTGAGGTTTTTAGCCGAAGATATTACAGCTCGGACTAGATATATGTTCTCGGACGGACGCACGGACAGTGAGTGCGAAAACTATATGCCTCCCTTCAAGGGCATAAAATATTCAACTTTAGACCAATAATGTCAGGTTATGCAGACCCAAATTCCTGGCAATCAATAATGTCAGGTTATACAGACCCAAATTCCTGGCAATCAATAATGTCCGGTTATACAGACCCACATTCCTGGCAATCAATAATGTCCGGTTATACAGACCCAAATTCCTGGCAATCAATAATGTCAGGTTATACAGACCCACATTCCTGGCAACCAATAATGTCCGGTTATACAGACCCACATTCCTGGCAATCAATAATGTCCGGTTATACAGACCCACATTCCTGGCAATCAATAATGTCCGGTTATACAGACCCACATTCCTGGCAATCAATAATGTCAGGTTATACAGACCCAAATTCCTGGCAATCAATAATGTCCGGTTATACAGACCCACATTCCTGGCAATCAATAATGTCCGGTTATACAGACCCACATTCCTGGCAATCCAATATGTCAGGTTATACAGACCCAAATTCCTGGCAATCAATAATGTCCGGTTATACAGACCCACATTCCTGGCAATCAATAATGTCCGGTTATACAGACCCACATTCCTGGCAATCAATAATGTCAGGTTATACAGACCCAAATTTCTGGCAATCTTGGCAGGTAATATAAGGACATCTGTAACAGATCCGGTGTGACTTCCTAAACTACGAAGCTCTTGCAGTGTCTCCAGATCCCACACCTTCACTGTCGTATCACGACTGAAACACAATGTTATTGCCTTAATGCCTTTCCATATAATATACTGTGCTGCTTAATCTAAATAAGCTAACTAGCTGTGCTGCGATTTAATCCATTGTTGTTGTATATTAATGTTACAACATGATGTAAATATTGATAAAATGTTCTTGTTTATACTAATGTTATGTTATTGCCTTCCCATATAATATAAATATTGGTGCTGCAAATGTTATTGTTTAACTAAATGCCTTTCCATATAATTATATTAGATAGTGCTGCAAATGGTGCTGCAAATGTTATTGCCATATAATATACTGTGCTGCAAATGCCTTTCCATATTATTGTCTTTCCATATAATATAAAGTGCTGCAAATGTTATTGCCTTCTCATATAATATACTGTGCTGCAATACTGTGCTGCAAATGTTATTGCCTTTCCATATATATAAAGTGCTGCAAATGTTATTGCCTTCTCATATAATATACTGTGCTGCAAATGTTATTGCCTTTCCATATAATATAAAGTGCTGCAATATGTTAGTGCTGCTTCTCATATAATATACATATGTGCTGCAAATGTTATTGCCTTGTGCTGCAAATGTTATATAATAAAAGTGCTGCAAATGTTATATAATATAAATGCTGCATATAATATAAAGTGCTGCAAATGTTATTGCCTTTCCATATAATATACTGTGCTGCAAATGTTATTGCCTTTCCATATATATAAAGTGCTGCAAATGTTATATAATATAAAGTGCTGCAAATGTTATTGCCTTTCCATATAATATAAAGTGCTGCAAATGTTATTGCCTTTCCATATAATATACTGTGCTGCAAATGTTATTGCCTTCCATATAATATAAAGTGCTGCAAATGTTATTGCCTTTCCATATAATATAAAGTGCTGCAAATGTTACCCCAAATGTTATTGCCTTTCCATATAATATACTGTGCTGCAAATGTTATTGCCTTTCCATATAATATAAAGTGCTGCAAATGTTATTGCCTTTCCATATAATATAAAGTGCTGCAAATGTTATTGCCTTTCCATATAATATAAAGTGCTGCAAATGTTATTGCCTTTCCATATAATATAAAGTGCTGCAAATGTTATTGCCTTTCCATAATATAAAGTGCTGCAAATGTTATTGCCTTTCCATATAATATAAAGTGCTGCAAATGTTATTGCCTTTATAATATAAAGTGCTGCAAATGTTATTGCCTTTCCATATAATATACTGTGCTGCAAATGTTATTGCCTTTCCATATAATATAAAGTGCTGCAAATGTTATTGCCTTTCCATATAATATACTGTGCTGCAAATGTTATTGCCTTTCCATATAATATAAACCAAAACCCCAGTGCTGCAAATGTTATTGCCTTTCCATATAATATACTGTGCTGCAAATGTTATTGCCTTTCCATAAAAAAACCAAATAATATAAAGTGCTGCAAATGTTATTGCCTTTCCATATAATATACTGTGCTGCAAATGTTATTGCCTTTCCATATAATATAAAGTGCTGCAAATGTTATTGCCTTTCCATATAATATAAAGTGCTGCAAATGTTATTGCCTTTCCATATAATATAAAGTGCTGCAAATGTTATTGCCTTTCCATATAATATAAAGTGCTGCAAATGTTATTGCCTTTCCATATAATATACTGTGCTGCAAATGTTATTGCCTTTCCATATAATATAAAGTGCTGCAAATGTTATTGCCTTTCCATATAATATAAAGTGCTGCAAATGTTATTGCCTTTCCATATAATATAAAGTGCTGCAAATGTTATTGCCTTTCCATATAATATAAAGTGCTGCAAATGTTATTGCCTTTCCATATAATATAAAGTGCTGCAAATGTTATTGCCTTTCCATATAATATAATGTGCTGCAAATGTTATTGCCTTTCCATATAATATAAAGTGCTGCAAATGTTATTGCCTTTCCATATAATATAAAGTGCTGCAAATGTTATTGCCTTTCCATATAATATAAAGTGCTGCAAATGTTATTGCCTTTCCATATAATATAAAGTGCTGCAAATGTTATTGCCTTTCCATATAATATAAAGTGCTGCAAATGTTATTGCCTTTCCATATAATATAAAGTGCTGCAAATGTTATTGCCTTTCCATACAATATAAAGTGCTGCAAATGTTATTGCCTTTCCATACAATATAAAGTGCTGCAAATGTTATTGCCTTTCCATATAATATAAAGTGCTGCAAATGTTATTGCCTTTCCATATAATATAAAGTGCTGCAAATGTTATTGCCTTTCCATATAATATAAAGTGCTGCAAATGTTATTGCCTTTCCATATCATATAAAGTGCTGCAAATGTTATTGCCTTTCCATATAATATAAAGTGCTGCAAATGTTATTGCCTTTCCATATAATATACTGTGCTGCAAATGTTATTGCCTTTCCATATAATATAAAGTGCTGCAAATGTTATTGCCTTTCCATATAATATAAAGTGCTGCAAATGTTATTGCCTTTCCATATAATATAAAGTGCTGCAAATGTTATTGCCTTTCCATATAATATACTGTGCTGCAAATGTTATTGCCTTTCCATATAATATAAAGTGCTGCAAATGTTATTGCCTTTCCATATAATATACTGTGCTGCAAATGTTATTGCCTTTCCATATAATATAAAGTGCTGCAAATGTTATTGCCTTTCCATATAATATACTGTGCTGCAAATGTTATTGCCTTTCCATATAATATAAAGTGCTGCAAATGTTATTGCCTTTCCATATAATATAAAGTGCTGCAAATGTTATTGCCTTTCCATATAATATAAAGTGCTGCAAATGTTATTGCCTTTCCATATCATATAAAGTGCTGCAAATGTTATTGCCTTTCCAGACAATATAAAGTGCTGCAAATGTTATTGCCTTTCCATACAATATAAAGTGCTGCAAATGTTATTGCCTTTCCATATAATATACTGTGCTGCAAATGTTATTGCCTTTCCATATAATATAAAGTGCTGCAAATGTTATTGCCTTTCCATATAATATAAAGTGCTGCAAATGTTATTGCCTTTCCATATCATATAAAGTGCTGCAAATGTTATTGCCTTTCCATATACTATAAAATGCTGCAAATGTTATTGCCTTTCCATATAATATAAAGTGCTGCAAATGTTATTGCCTTTCCATATAATATACTGTGCTGCAAATGTTATTGCCTTTCCATATAATATACTGTGCTGCAAATGTTATTGCCTTTCCATATAATATAAAGTGCTGCAAATGTTATTGCCTTTCCATATAATATACTGTGCTGCAAATGTTATTGCCTTTCCATATAATATACTGTGCTGCAAATGTTATTGCCTTTCCATATAATATACTGTGCTGCAAATGTTATTGCCTTTCCATATAATATAAAGTGCTGCAAATGTTATTGCCTTTCCATATAATATACCGTGCTGCAAATGTTATTGCCTTTCCATATAACATAAAGTGCTGCAAATGTTATTGCCTTTCCATATAATATACTGTGCTGCAAATGTTATTGCCTTTCCATATAATATAAAGTGCTGCAAATGTTATTGCCTTTCCATATCATATAAAGTGCTGCAAATGTTATTGCCTTTCCATATAATATAAAGTGCTGCAAATGTTATTGCCTTTCCATATAATATAAAGTGCTGCAAATGTTATTGCCTTCCCATATAATATAAAGTGCTGCAAATGTTATTGCCTTTCCATATAATATAAAGTGCTGCAAATGTTATTGCCTTTCCATATAATATAAAGTGCTGCAAATGTTATTGCCTTTCCATATAATATAAAGTGCTGCAAATGTTATTGCCTTTCCATATAATATACTGTGCTGCAAATGTTATTGCCTTTCCATATAATATAAAGTGCTGCAAATGTTATTGCCTTTCCATATAATATACTGTGCTGCAAATGTTATTGCCTTTCCATATAATATAAAGTGCTGCAAATGTTATTGCCTTTCCATATCATATAAAGTGCTGCAAATGTTATTGCCTTTCCATATAATATAAAGTGCTGCAAATGTTATTGCCTTTCCATATAATATAAAGTGCTGCAAATGTTATTGCCTTTCCATATAATATAAAGTGCTGCAAATGTTATTGCCTTTCCATATAATATAAAGTGCTGCAAATGTTATTGCCTTTCCATATAATATAAGGTGCTGCAAATGTTATTGCCTTTCCATATACTATAAAGTGCTGCAAATGTTACTGCCTTTCCATATAATATAAAGTGCTGCTATTAGCGCATTGGTTAGCAAGCTCGCTTCTCACAAATGCAAACTGGGTTTGATCCTCGGACAGGGAAGTATGCGAGATCAGATCCTCGGACTGGAAAGTATGCGAGATCAGATCCTCGGACTGGAAAGTATGCGAGATCAGATCCTCGGACTGGGAAGTATGCGAGATCAGATCCTCGGACAGGGAAGTATGCGAGATCAGATCCTCGGACTGGGAAGTATGCGAGATCAGATCCTCGGACAGGGAAGTATGCGAGATCGGATCCTCGGACTGGGAAGTATGTGAGATCAGATCCTCGGACTGGGAAGTACACGAGATCGGATCCTCGGACTGGGAAGTATGCGAGATCGGATCCTCGGACTGGGAAGTATGCGAGATCAGATCCTCGGACTGGGAAGTACACGAGATCAGATCCTCGTACTGTGAAGTACACGAGATCGGATCCTCGGACTGGGAAGTACACGAGATCGGATCCTTGGACTGGGAAGTACACGAGATCGGATCCTCGGACTGAGATTTCTCCGGTTGTAATCCCGTTTTCTCATTCACGAGCGTGATGGTTGGCAATCATTGTAAAAAAAATAAAGTTTAGACTTAATGTGTTATAAATCCTGGTCATGGTTGATGAGTGTCATATACACAAGTACATATAGCTTTACCTCCACCAGGTGGTCAGGTTTTCACCTCCACCAGGTGGTCAGGTTTTCACCTCCACCAGGTGGTCAGGTTTTCACATCCACCAGGTGGTCAGGTTTTCACATCCACCAGGTGGTCAGGTTTTCACCTCCACCAGGTGGTCAGGTTTTCACCTCGGTAGGCTCGGTTTGTTTGTCTGTCAGCAGGATTACTCAAAGACTTACGGATGGATATTCATGAGGAACAATCCATTAACTTTTACTGATGTACCGGATGTGGATCACAGAGTGGCAGAGGCAAAGACTTACGGATGGATATTCATGAGGAACAATCCATTAACTTTTACTGATGTTCCGGATGTGGATCACAGAGTGGCAGAGGCAAAGACTTATGGATGGATATTCATGAGGAACAATCCATTAACTTTTACTGATGTTCCGGATGTGGATTACAGAGTGGCAGAGGCAAAGACTTACGGATGGATATTCATGAGGAACAATCCATTAACTTTTACTGATGTTCCGGATGTGGATCACAGAGTGGCAGAGGCAAAGACTTACGGATGGATATTCATGAGGAACAATCCATTAAGTTTTACTGATGTTCCGGATGTGGATCACAGAGTGGCAGAGGCAAAGACTTACGGATGGATATTCATGAGGAACAATCCATTAACTTTTACTGATGTACCGGATGTGGATCACAGAGTGGCAGAGGCAAAGACTTACGGATGGATATTCATGAGGAAGTCGTGATAGCGCAGTGGATGCGCGTTCGCTTCAGGTGCGAAAGGTCCGGAGTTCGAGCCCCGCTAGAGCCGTTACGATTGTAGCCTTAGGCAAGGTATTTAAATTCCACATGCCTCTTCTCTCTCCTTCATGGCGATGGATTCCATCAGGAATGAGGTCTCGAGAGTAATTAATATAAGTTGAAAGAACTTGTTTCACAATCGAGCTAAAATAAATTTGTATAAACATGAGGAACCATCCATTAACCTTTACTGATGTTCCGGATGTGGATCATAGAGTGGCAGAGGCAAAGACTTACGGATGGATATTCATGAAGAACAATCCATTAACTTTTACTGATGTTTCGGATGTGGATCACAGAGTGGCAGAGGTATGTGCTCTATCAAGCACCATCTAGTTCATTAATATACAATAGGTTCTAACTAAAGATTGGAAGATCTGCTCATAATGGAACTATTTTTTGTGTGTGTGTTTTACGTTTATTTATCATCGCTACCGTTTACCCATATGAGCAACGCCTCCTGATGAGAATAGTCATTTTAGATTGTTGGAGGATAGTGCAATGATACAGAGAGAGACCCATTCCAGAGTCTCCTCTGGTTCTTTTACGTGCACGGTGTCAAGCACCGACACGAGACCTCGGTTTAACGTCCCATCTGAAAGACTGGTAATTTTATTAGTGTCAGATGGGGGATCGAACCTGCGATCCCTGGATTACATGTTAACCTATTTTTTGGGAGGAGAGTTCTTGTTTTGTAGATGGTCTTATTCTATGATTACACAATTTATACGATGTAACCTAATATTATTTATCTATTTTTTTGTTTGACAATGAGGCATTAATTGGTGTGGCGTCCGTGGTCCAGTGGTAGAGCGTCGGATTTGGAATCGAACAGTCCCGGGTTCGATACTTGGTCAGGCCACGTATGTAGTGTCATTGAGCAAGGCACCTCACACACATTGCTTAGTACTGGTTAATCGCTTAGGTCGGCTGAGCCTGCCCAGGAAAACATGTCTAAGTCCCCGCGAGGGGTTTGACATTAAAGGAACATACATACATACATAATGACATAAAGCATATTGGGACTTTAAGGAGAGGAATTAATATAGGGCTTTGTAGGTTTATGAAAACTTGTTTTCCAATCCAAAGTATTCAAGATCTGTGAAAATTGTAACATTCGTATGTACAAAGGTAAAGGGTAAAAATAAATTAATTATTTGAAAATAATATTTATGTCATACGCCATGCATGCATGTTTTCTCAAAGTCCGTAATATTTAGATTCATATTGCACAAATTTATACTCAGTGTACATTGAAACATTTCAAAATAATTCTGTAACCTTCTCCATTTAGTTAAATCAGTTATTAACATGCATGCATTGTTTACTATATTTATTTGTTAATTCACTGTCTGTTCATTTATATCATGCATACATTATCCTCATGGGCTTTTAAGCCTAATGGAATTGAAAATAAACTATCTATCTCTCTACCGGTATATGTTTTACATGTATGTAATTCATTTTTAATTTCAACTATTTATTTTACAACGATTGCGAAGCAAGTTTTAACAACTTATATTAATCACTCTCGTTGGCACGGATGAAAGCGTAAATGTGGTTATTCGTGTGGGAGGAAACCGGAGTACCCGGAGAAAGCCCACTCGTTCGATCTGACAACCACCGTATCATCTCGCATACTTCCCGGTCTGAGGATCGAACCCGAGTTGCATTGGTGAGAAGCGAGTGCGCTAGCCACTGCGCTAATCGGACAGCCAAAAAATGTAATTTATTGGAATAAATACTGTTTAAACTAAGGTATGTGAAAATTTGAGAATCATAGACAGCGCATGCGGGTGGCTGACAAACAAATAAAGTAATGAAAATATCTATACCATACCTTGCTGAGACAAAAACGCCATCACAACAGTCGACAGTAGTAACAAGATCATTGTGTGACTCCAACACAGATACCGTAAACAACTTGCTGTTCCACTGAGATCTCACACTGTTGTTGTCCTCTGCAAAACAATATCATAAAAGTGAAGTATGCCCTTTCTGGAGGGACTGCACCAATTTTGGAGATTCTGTTCCCATTTTGGAGGGACTATCCCCATTCTGTAATCATTGTGTGGCATTTGAGAATGTAAATCTGCATCACTAACTAACTCCAATAAGTCAAGTTCAGTTGTCATGGTTACGTGTAATCATTGTGTGGCATTTGAGACTGTAAATCTGCATCACTAACTAACTCCAATAAGTCATGTTCAGTTGTCATGGTTACGTGTAATCATTGTGTGGCATTTGAGACTGTAAATCTGCATCACTAACTAACTCCAATAAGTCATGTTCAGTTGTCATGGTTACGCGTAATCATTGTGTGGCATTTGAGACTGTAAATCTGCATCACTAACTAACTCCAATAAGTCAAGTTCAGTTGTCATGGTTACGTGTAATCATTGTGTGGCATTTGAGACTGTAAATCTGCATCACTAACTAACTCCAATAAGTCATGTTCAGTTGTCATGGTTACGTGTAATCATTGTGTGGCATTTGAGACTGTAAATCTGCATCACTAACTAACTCCAATAAGTCATGTTCAGTTGTCATGGTTACGCGTAATCATTGTGTGGCATTTGAGACTGTAAATCTGCATCACTAACTAACTCCAATAAGTCATGTTCAGTTGTCATGGTTACGCGTAATCATTGTGTGGCATTTGAGACTGTAAATCTGCATCACTAACTAACTCCAATAAGTCAAGTTCAGTTGTCATGGTTACGTGTAATCATTGTGTGGCATTTGAGACTGTAAATCTGCATCACTAACTAACTCCAATAAGTCATGTTCAGTTGTCATGGTTACGCGTAATCATTGTGTGGCATCACTAACTAACTTCAATAAGTCATGTTCAGTTGTCATGGTTACGTGTAATCATTGTGTGGCATTTGAGACTGTAAATCTGCTTCACTAACTAACTCCAATAAGTCATGTTCAGTTGTCATGGTTACGCATAATCATTGTGTGGCATTTGAGACTGTAAATCTGCATCACTAACTAACCCCAATAAGTCATGATCAGATATACTAATACCTTTCTTAACTTTAGATTTCTTTGTGGGCGATGGTGACTGTCTTGTCATCTCCGACACCAGTCTACTGCCCGTACTCTCTAAAGATTGACCTTGTCTCGGAGGTGAGCCTGACCTTAATATAAAACAGTATTGTATAACTATACAAATAAAGAATGTCATTCCTATTTCTATGGAGTATAGGTATTGGGTTTTCATATGCGGCCTTAATTCGGAGGTAGTCTGTTTAAACATGGAGCCAATACGATTGTGCTCTTAGACAAGGCATTTAAATTCCACGTTGCCTCTTCTATCTCCCTTGTGGCGATGGATTCCATCAGGAATGAGGTCTCAAAAGTGATTGATATAAGTTGCAAGAACTTGTTTTGCAATCGAGCTAAAATAAATTTGTATACAGTCAAACCTGTGTGAGTGGTCACCTTTATTAAGTAGCCAACCTGTATTAAGCAGCCAGTTTCCAGATTTCCAATATGTTGTTTTATTATATATTTGACCTCTATTAAGCAGCCACCTGTGCTAAGCAGCCACTTTCTGTGATTCCCTTGGCTGGCTGCTTAACACAGGTTTAACACGTGGAAGTCGTGATAGCGCAGTGGATGAGCGTTCGCTTCAGGTCCGGAGTTCGAGCCCCACTGGAGCCGTTACGATTGTGCCCTTAGGCAAGGCATTTAAATTCCACGTTGCCTCTTCTCTCTCCCTCGTGGCGATGGATTCCATCAGGAATGAGGTCTCGAGAGTGATTTATATAAGTTGAAATAACTTGTTTCGCAATCGAGCTAAAATAAATTTGTATAAACTAACACAGGTTTGACTGTAAACTATAAATATGCCTGATACAACCAACAAAAATCAAATTTTACAAGTCAGTTCAACCTTCAATGTACCAGTACAGTAAATATGTTTTTGTTTTATCAAATATTTAAGAATAATATGACTCTTAGTTGGCTGCAAGTTTTTCAAATTGGCTCCTTTTTTTTCAATTCATAAGTGGTAAATTTCAGACAGAGGGAACCCTGATTCTAATCTATGTTTACATGTATTTATTATTAATCCTATAAATATACCAGATACCACCAAAAAAATAGATACTCACCAATGCAACCTCGGTTCGATCCTCGGACCGGGAAGTATGTGAGATGGTACGGTGGTCGCCAGATCAGACAGGTGGGTTTTCTACGGGTACTCCGGTTTCCTCCCACACGAATGACCACATATATGCTTTCATCCGCGCCAACGAGAGTGATTAATATAAGTTGTTACAACTTGCTTCGCAATCGTTGTAAAATAAATTAAAGTTTATACTCTTAAAAAAAAAATTCAAATGCCTAGCGGTGGTTGAAAAATACCTTTTTACTGGAAGATTCTCCCTCTGTTCTTGCTTTATTTCAGATTGCTTAGAATTGTTGGTGTTTACTGCCGACAGATCCGTGTTATAATCCGGGTTCGGATTCTCTATGGGGTTATCCTCTACATCAGGGTGGGTTTCATATAAGGGTGCCGCGGTTGAGAGATCGGCACTGGTATTGACACTGGTGTCACAGTCTGTCTCGGATACATCTGTTGCTCTCTGAGAGTTGTAGTTCACCAGCAACTCCAGCAGCTCATCACGAATTGTCTCCTTCTGTATGCACTGTCAAAATGTAATATGAAAAGAAATAATGAACCAAAATATGAAATAATGAACTGAAATATGAAATAATGAACTGAAATAATGAAATCAAATATGAAATAATGAACTAAATAATGAACTGAAATATGAAATAATGAAACAAAATATGAAATAAATAAGATATACAGTCAAACCTGTCTTCCAGTGATTCCCTGCTGGCTGCTTAACTCTTTCAGCGCCAACGTTGCATAAAAGTGACTTTGCAAAAAGCAGAGAACCCGACCAGACAGAACAGAATGTGCTGATTGCTCTTCAAACAGTGGAGCTCGAGCACCTGTCCGAATAGCAAAAAACATAGATCCTGATCAGACAGTATAGAATGTGCTGATTGCTCTTCAAACAGTGGAGCTCAAGCACCTGTCCAAATAGCAAACAACATAGATCCTGATCAGACGCGGCGATATGCCCCAGCTGTTCTGGATCTATGTTGTTTGCACATGCTCTGAATTTATTAGGCGATGAAACTCAAAGTAATGAAAATAAGTTGTGGTAAAAGTTTAAAAGCAGCTGTGCAGAACAACTAGGGACTGGCATGATCAATATGGCAAACTGCCATATTCAATTGCTCTATGGTAGGGAGATGGACAATGTCAGGAGGGAGATGGTTCCAATGGTAGATTGTTCTTGGGGAAAAGGAAAACATGTAGTAGTCTGTAGTTGCTGTAATTAACCTATAGCTTAAGGAATGGCAATGGCGAGCAGGACGAGAGAGGGGAACTAGGTAATTTTCAATGGGAATAGCAACAAGATCATTATGAATTTTATACATAAGGGATAACCTATTGTTAATACGCCGTTGATCTAGTCTGCGTAGATTTAGGGAATGTAGCATGTTTGTAACACCAGAGGTACGATAGAAGTCAGCCATTATCCAACGGGCTACTCTTCAACAGGGACGGACAGTTGTTAAAAATCTCATTAATTGAGACATAGTGTTAAAAATAACTACATATCCCCAGTAACCCTAATATCTGTGAATACTAATAAGCGGTGATATCAGAATAAATCCAAATGAACCGCACATGCGCATTTGTGTTTACTATTTGCTATGCACAGCTTCGCTTGGAACACAAATACACAGGTTATTGCTTATGTCACCAATTAGCGGTATACCCAGGATACTAAGGTTAAAATCAGACATTAGTTTTACACGAGTGGTACATTGTTTAATACTGGGTAAGCCTGCCCAGCTATACATGTCTACATGTAGATCCACACAAAGGGGTTGACATAAATGGAAATAGACCAAATAAACACTAGAATACTAGTATCCGAATTGCATCTATCCGAATTTCAGTCAAAGTGTATCAAGCATTGCAAAACATATTCTTTACAGTAGAATTTAATGACAATAGTTAAAATACTTTCGACACTTCTTCATTGGTTAGGTCGCGTTCTATTCCTTCCAAATGTTCAATCTGTCGCAGTTTTTTCCTTAATTTTCTGATATTTGCATACGCATCCATATTCGCGAAAATCGCGATCGAGAGATGCTTTAATTCAACTTTCTTCCTGGTTTAAAGAGCGCGTTGATGGTTCAGAATTTACAGGATGTAAACAAAAACAACTCCCCGTTTTAGTTGTTTGGCAGAAAAATAATCTTAATATTTTCTAAATGTTTCGAAAGAAAGGTAATTGTAATGTTACTAATATTCATTTTGTATTAATATATTGCGGGACCTTGAATAAGAGAAATCAGGCAACCGTACTCGAGCCAATTCGTACCACTTTTCTGGAACATAAATAAAAATCATCAAGCTCTCAGGTATTGATAATTTTCTACCCAAGAAAACATGTCTATATCTTGTGATTTAGCCTGGGTTCCAGTGTGTCTATTTTCCACTTTTTAACTTCTAGCAAAATAACGTTGATATCAGAAACTCAATACGGCCCAATTATGTCGTCAGATCAGACAGGTGGGTTTTCTCCGGGTAGGCCTACTCCAGTTTCCTCCCACTCGAATGACCACATTTACTATTTCATCCGCGTCAACGAGAGTGATTAATATCAAGTTGTTAAAATTTGCTTCGCAATCGTTGTAAAATAAATATAAAGTTAAAAATAAATACGGCCCAATTAATAGTCTCGGTGTTAAAAATTAAAATATATTTATTTGACTGACCAGGCAAAATATATCGAAGCCTGTTTCCCAGACTACTAGTGATTAACAAAATAACTGAACCAGAAATCGGAATCGGCATAATGAGATACATCGGGCGACAACAGCTGTTTGAACATAGATTGGGAAAAACTAATAAAGTTCTGATAGTAGTTTATAAAATTGATTTTGGAAGTCGTGATAGCGCAGTGGATGCGCGTTCGCTTCAGGTGCGAAAGGTCCGGAGTTCGAGCCCCACTGGAGCCGTTACGATTGTGCCCTTAGGCAAGGAATTTAAATTCCACGTTGCCTCTTCTCTCTCCCTCGTGGCGATGGATTCCATCAGGAATGAGGTCTCGAGAGTGATTTATATAAGTTGAAATAACTTGTTTCGCAATCGAGCTAAAATAAATTTGTATAAACTATAAACTAAAATTTATTTGAGCTCGATTGCGAAACAAGTTCTTACAACTTATATTAATCACTCACGAGACCTCATTACTGATGGAATCCATTGCCACGAGGGAGAGAGAAGAGGCAACGTGGAATTTAAATGCCTTGCCGAAGGACACAATCGTAACGGCTCAAGCTGTGCTCAGACTCACTCCGGACCTTTCGCACCTGAAGCGAATATTCTACCTAACTATATACAAGTATCAAATCACTATATCTCATTTGTTTGTTGCTTAAGGTCCATCAGAAGTTGAAGTCGCACGCGAGAATGAAGTGAAGATTGGTATAACACATGAATTGTCTTCAGCATTGAAGACTGTACAGAGAGAAAATGTGGGAACGGAAGAGCAGGCTGTTTACAGGTAACCATAATGTACTTCAAAGCTTACAGGTAACCATAATGTACTATACAGTTTACAGGTAACCATACTGTACTACAAAGTTTACAGGTAACCATTATCCATACTGTACTACAATGGAAGATGTACAGGTAAACATACTGTACTACAAGGGAAGATGTACAGGTAAACATACTTACTACAAGGGAAGATGTACAGGTAAACATACTGTACTACAAGGGAAGATGTACAGGTAAGCATACTGTCTACAAGGGAAGATGTACAGGTAAACATATTGTACTACAAGGGAAGATGTACAGGTAAACATACTGTACTACAAGGGAAGATGTACAGGTAACCATACTGTTCTACAAGGGAAGATGTACAGGTAAACATACTGTACCACAAGGGGAGATGTACAGGTAAACATACTGTACTACAAGGGAAGATGTACAGGTAAACATACTGTACTACAAGGGAAGATGTACAGGTAAACATACTGTACTACAAGGGAAGATGTACAGGTAACCATGCTCTACTACAAGGGAAGATGTACAGGTAAACATACTGTACTACAAGGGAAGATGTACAGGTAAACATACTGTACTACAAGGGAATATGTACAGGTAAACATACTGTATTACAAGGGAAGATGTACAGGTAAACAAGGGAATATGTACAGGTAACCATACTGTACTACCTGGGAAGATGTACAGGTAACCATACTGTTATCACGATGTTGTTGGTTTGAACCACGGTAGCAATAATTGAAGATGGTTATATGTACATGTACTTTGCATCTTCTCTCTACCTCTCGCCACAAGATACCATCAGGAATGATGTATCGATTGCGAAACAAGTTCTTACAACTCACTCTCGAGACCTAATTCCTGATTGAATCCATCGCCATGAGGTAGAGAGAAAAGGAAATGTGAAATTGAAATGCCTTGCCTTGGCCCTTGGGACACAACCTTGACAGCTCCAGCATGGCGCAAACTCAGTGTCTTTCGCACCTGAAGCGGATGCGCTATAATGACTTCTGGTGTTTTCATCAATGAGGGGGCAAGTTGACCAATGGCAAGCGGTCTATTTTTAATTCATGATATAATTTATATTACAGCACAGACATAGCCAATAATGTGTGTAATTGTATAGAAGCCATATTTCTACATGGACTCAAGTCGAAGGCAGTCACAAAGGTATTATATTGCAATACCATCCAGGGATCATTCTAGAGGGCGATGTGGGTGAAATAGTTGCCCTACGGACCTTGACTTCGCCCACTTCTCCCTAAAAAAATGTTTTTTTAAATTAATTTTTTTTAAACAATTTTCATACAAAATGTTGTCCAGTAAAATACATTGACCCATGATAAAGCACACGTTCTATTCAAATGTTGTATTTAAGGGTCATACTGTGCATTTTAACCATTTTAACCATATTTTGTTGAAATTTATTAAATAACACCATTTAAGGACTCGATCACCTTTCTCACGTCTCCCAAAAATTCTGACCTAGAAATCTGAATGACCCCAGCTGGACTGTTCCCTATGCATTCAGCTACCGGTAAGCTTCCCTATGCATTCAGCTACCGGTCACATAAGTAGCACAGATTATTCAGGGTGGTATGGCGGTGGAAGCCCCCTTCCCCCCCTGGAGATGTAGTTTTATTTCATACATTTGGCTGTACTTTACCAATCATACGCAATGGATACGCTGTGAACTTGCCTACTTCACCTTCATAGAAGTTACTAGCAATTAATAAGTGTTATAGCTTGTTTGACTACTAATGTGTCGATCTATGTCAATAGGTATTGGCGTCGAGAGGCGCTACTAAGGGGGAAAGGGTTAAAACTTCACCAGCTTGCTCACCAATTGAGCACAGACGGATCTATAGCCCAGTGGTAACACGCTGGACTGGTAATCCAGGGATCGCAGGTTCGATCCCCCGTCTGACCCTAATAAAATTAAGTCTTTCAGATGGGACATTAAACCGAGGTCTCGTGTCGGTGCTTTACACCGTGCACGTAAAAGAAGCAGAGGAGAGTCTGGAATGGGTCTCTCTCTGTATCATTGCACTATCCTCCAAAATCTAAAATGACTAATATCTTCAGGAGGCGTCGCTCATATGGGCAACCGGTAGCGACGATAAATAAACGTAAAACGAAGGCATCATCATCCCTCACAATACTCAGTACCTTCATGTCATGTAAAGTATAAACAACAAGATCACATTCATGTAAGTTGGTGCACAACATCTGACCTTGTATCTGATGATAGAAATTGTGGTTTCTATCTACACTTGAAGAGTTCATTGTTAAGTTTTAGGTATGGCACTGTAATATTTGAAATTTCCTTGTTGTTGGCAACAAATGGACACTTCATTTCCACTTGATGGGAGCTTCCAAAGACACCACCAGGGGAAGTGGCACGGTAGGAATACTCCTTATGCCACACTTTTTCACAGTATAATAGAATGAACCCTGACATTTAATTATTGTGACAAGTATACTTATAGACATGCCTTTAGTGTTGAAGGGCCGTAACTAATGTTGCTAGAACTTGTGGCTATGCTTGAAATTGTCATGTCTTGTTATTATAAAGTAAAATAAAGTAAAGTGTTTGTTTATTATAGTTAGTGTCACCCCTATTTAAAGGGCCAGCCATTTCTAACTTATGAGACACCTCTTTTTTTTATGAACATCAGTTCTTCCCGAATCCTATGCTTGTGTGCCAGACGCCAGGCTGGTAGGCAATCGGTAACCATTATTTAACTAGCTGGCGGCTCACCAACCGGCCATATCAGAACGAACCCTTGACGAGATTCGAACCTTCGACCTCCTGCTCCGTAGGCGGACGCCTTAACCACTGGGCCACTATAATATGTATGTAAAATGAATCAAGCAATAAAATATGATAAAAGCTGTTCCATATACAGGGTTCATTCTAGGTCAGAAGTGAACGTCCGTAATAAGAAATAGTTCCAGTATAATTTTCAAGTTAGATTCTGTTGGCTGTCAAAATGAAATACTACACACAAAACAGATTTATTAGAATATATTACTTCAGGGTTCATTCTAGGTCAGAATTTTTGGGAGAAGTGAGAAAGCGTGTGATCGCTTCCTTAAATGGTGTTCTTTAATATACTTCTGCAAAATAGGGTTAAAATGCACAGTACAACCATTAAATACAACATTTGAATAGAAGGGAGATTTTTTTTAGGGAGAAGTGGGACCCCCAGAGGGCCCCTAGGGCAACAATTTCGCCCAAAACCCCCTCTAGAATGATCCCTGCTATATAATATTATGAACTGATATGACTTGCCACTCACCGAATCTTTAAAAAATAATGAAGCTACTCCGAGTTGGCATGTATATATTACTCCCCGCAGATTGCTAGCTATTAATTGTACATGTATATATTACTCCCTGCAGATTGCTAGCTATTAATTGGACATGTATATATTACTCCCTGCAGATTGCTAGCTATTAATTGGACATGTATATATTACTCCCCGCAGATTGCTAGCTATTAATTGGACATGTATATATTACTCCCTGCAGATTGCTAGCTATTAATTGTACATGTATATATTACTCCCCGCAGATTGCTAGCTATTAATTGGACATGTATATATTACTCCCTGCAGATTGCTAGCTATTAATTGTACATGTATATATTACTCCCTGCAGATTGCTAGCTATTAATTGGACATGTATATATTACTCCCCGCAGATTGCTAGCTATTAATTGGACATGTATATATTACTCCCTGCAGATTGCTAGCTATTAATTGGACATGTATATATTACTCCCCGCAGATTGCTAGCTATTAATTGGACATGTATATATTACTCCCTGCAGATTGCTAGCTATTAATTGGACATGTATATAATTATTACTCCCTGCAGATTGCTAGTTATTAATTGGACATGTATAAATTACTCCCTGCAGATTGCTAGCTATTAATTGGACATGTATATATTACTCCCTGCAGATTGCTAGCTATTAATTGGACATGTATATACTATATATTACTCCCCGCAGATTGCTAGCTATTAATTGTACATGTATATATTACTCCCCGCAGATTGCTAGCTATTAATTGTACATGTATATATTACTCCCTGCAGATTGCTAGCTATTAATTGGACATGTATATATTACTCCCCACAGATTGCTAGCTATTAATTGGACATGTATATATTACTCCCTGCAGATTTCTAGCTATTAATTGTACATGTATATATTACTCCCTGTAGATTACTAGCTATTAATTGTACATGTATATATTACTCCCTGCAGATTGCTAGCTATTAATTGGACATGTATATATTACTCCCTGCAGATTGCTAGCTATTAATTGGACATGTATATATTACTCCCCACATATTGCTAGCTATTAATTGTACATGTATATATTACTCCCTGCAGATTGCTAGCTATTAATTGTACATGTATATATTACTCCCTGCAGATTGCTAGCTATTAATTGTACATGTATATATTACTCCCCACAGATTGCTAGCTATTAATTGGACATGTATATATTACTCCCCACAGATTGCTAGCTATTAATTGTACATGTATATATTACTCCCCACAGATTGCTAGCTATTAATTGGACATGTATATATTACTCCCCGCAGATTGCTAGCTATTAATTGGACATGTATATATTACTCCCCACAGATTGCTAGCTATTAATTGGACATGTATATATTACTCCCCGCAGATTGCTAGCTATTAATTGGACATGTATATATTACTCCCCACAGATTGCTAACTATTAATTGTACATGTATATATTACTCCCCGCAGATTGCTAGCTATTAATTAGACATGTATATATTACTCGCCGCAGATTGCTAGCTATTAATTGTACATGTATATATTACTCCCTGCAGATTGCTAGCTATTAATTGTACATGTATATATTACTCCCTGCAGATTGCTAGCTATTAATTGGACATGTATATATTACTCCCCACATATTGCTAGCTATTAATTGTACATGTATATATTACTCCCTGCAGATTGCTAGCTATTAATTAGACATGTATATATTACTCCCTGCAGATTGCTAGCTATTAATTGTACATGTATATATTACTCCCTGCAGATTGCTAGCTATTAATTGGACATGTATATATTACTCCCCACAGATTGCTAGCTATTAATTGTACATGTATATATTACTCCCCGCAGATTGCTAGCTATTAATTAGACATGTATATATTACTCCCCGCAGATTGCTAGCTATTAATTGTACATGTATATATTACTCCCTGCAGATTGCTAGCTATTAATTGGACATGTATATATTACTCCCTGCAGATTGCTAGCTATTAATTGTACATGTATATATTACTCCCTGCATATTGCTAGCTATTAATTGTACATGTATATATTACTCCCTGCATATTGCTAGCTATTAATTGTACATGTATATATTACTCCCTGCAGATTGCTAGCTATTAATTGGACATGTATATATTACTACCCGCAGATTGCTAGCTATTAATTGGACATGTATATATTACTCCCTGCAGATTGCTAGCTATTAATTGGACATGTATATATTACTACCCGCAGATTGCTAGCTATTAATTGGACATGTATATAAAAAATTATTACTCCCTGCAGATTGCTAGCTATTAATTGGACATGTATATATTACTCCCTGCAGATTGCTAGCTATGTTGGCCTGGGACAGCAAGCTACAGTTCAGTCGGCTCTTGTAAGTTGTTCTTTTTCTAACTTTTTGATTCAGAGGCAATGCATCCATTTACAACACACGTAGCTACAGTTTTATATTTGGCTACCGTTAGTGTTCTCAATAACTGTACGGTATGCAGATTTTAATTTGTGTGTTTTACGTTTATTTATCGTCGCTACCGGTTACCCATATGAGCGACGCCTCCTGAAGAGATTAGTCATTTTAGATATTTGGAGGATAGTGCAATGATACAGACAGAGACCCATTCCAGAATCTCCTCTGGTTCTTTTACGTGCACAGTGTAAAGCACTGACACGAGACCTCGGTTTAAAGTCCCATCTGAAAGACTGTTAATTTTATTAGGGTCAGACGTGGGAGCGAACCTGCGATCCCTGGATTATCAGTCTTAACCACTGGACTACAGATCCGTCTGTTGCAGATTTTAAATGCTCATTGCTTTAGTTTATACAAATTTATTTTAGCTCGATTGTGGAACAAGTTCTTACAACTTATGTTTATCGCTCTTGAGACCTCATTACTGATGTAATCCATCACCATGAGGGAGAGAGAAGAGTGAATTAAATGCCTTGCTGCCTAAGGGCACAATCGTAATGGCTCCAGTGGGGCTCGAACTCGACCTATCGCACCAGAAGTGAACGCGCTACCACTGCGCTATCACGACTTCCACATTTCTTAACTCTTTGCCTGCTGAGTAAATAAAATCACATTTGCAAACAACATAGATCCAGCATAATGCTGCGTCTTATCAGGATCTATGTTGTTTGCTATTCAACCAAGTGTTTTAGCTTCACTATCTGAATAGCAATCAGCATAGAGCCTGATCAGATGGCCCAGAGTAGTGATTTTATCTGCCGCTAGCAGAAGAGACTAATATTCATTTTATATTCATACGCCTTGTAAACAATAGTACACTCAATATTAAATATCTATGGGAATAGGTCCGCCTCCGTCCAAGTGGTTACGGTCGCTGACTTGTATACCACTGTAACCGATCATCACTGATGGTCCGCCCCTGTGATCGAGTGGTTAAGGTATCTGACTTGTATACCACTGTAACCTATCATCACTGATGGTCCGCCTCCGTGGTCGAGTGGTTAAGGTCGCTGACGTGTATACCACTGTAACCTATCATCACTGATGGTCACGGGTTCGAGCCCCGCTCAGGCCGTGTCTCATTTATATGAAAAAGTTGGCAGTTTCTTACGGAGGTTTGTGCACCCAAGTACTGGTTAACCGCTGGAGCCTGCCCAGGAAAGGTGTTGTTAGGTAAACTGCCGGCCGGCGGTATAGCCCAAAATGGTGCTGATTCAGGCGTAAAACCCGAAATATAACATAATATAACTATGGGAGTAGATAATGGCATGGAACAGATGCTATTAAAGTAGATAGTTTGTTCATTATAGTGTCCCCCTATTGAAAGGGCCAGCCATTACTGACTTATGAGACTCCTTTTTTTATGAACATCAGTACCTCCCGATTCCTATCCATGTAGGCCAGGTGCCAGGCTGATAGGCAATCGGTAACCATTATTAAACTAGCTGGCGGCTCACCAATCGGCCATGTCAGAATGAACCCCTAACAAGGTTCGAACCTTTGACCTCCCACTCCATAGGCGAACACATTAACCACTAGGCCACGGATGTTTATGTTGAGTAGAATTTTAAATGTACTGTGTTGCATACTGAGCTTTATTGGGTAGAAAATGTTAAACCACCTTGGTCATATAATATTGTAACATGATTATGCATTTCAGAATTTCTGGGACTTTGTGAATTGGTTTACCCACAGAGAAATTTAACATGTTTATTCATTTTAGAATTTCTGGGACTTTGTGAATTGGTTTACCCACAGAGAAATTTAACATGTTTATTCATTTCAGAATTTCTGGGACTTTGTGAATTTGTTTACCCATGGAGAAATTTAACACTGTTTATTCATTTCAGAATTTCTGGGACTTTGTGAATTGGTTTACCCACAGAGCAATTTAACACTGTTTATTCATTTCAGAATTTCTGGGACTTTGTGAATTTGTTTACCCATGGAGAAATTTAACACTGTTTATTCATTTCAGAATTTCTGGGACTTTGTGAATTGGTTTACCCACAGAGCAATTTAACACTGTTTATTCATTTCAGAATTTCTGGGACTTTGTGAATTTGTTTACCCATGGAGAAATTTAACACTGTTTATTCATTTCAGAATTTCTGGGACTTTGTGAATTGGTTTACCCACAGAGAAATTTAACATGTTTATTCATTTCAGAATTTCTGGGACTTTGTGAATTTGTTTACCCACAGAGAAATTTAACATGTTTATTCATTTCAGAATTTCTGGGACTTTGTGAATTTGTTTACCCATGGAGAAATTTAACACGTTCAATCATTTCAGAATTTCTGGGACTTTGTATCTCAGTTTACCCACGGAGAAGTGATAGCTCAATTAAAACACCTTGGACAGATTATGACGGAGATAGGACTTTGTCGGGTAATAGACACAACAGTACAATGATATCTGTCTGTATATCTATCTAGCAATATCGTATATTCCAAGCCATAGGTTGATATCTGTCTGTATATCTATCTAGCAATATCGTATATTCCAAGTCATATGTTGATATCTGTCTGTATATCTATGTAGCAATATCGTATATTCCAAGCCATAGGTTGATATCTGTCTGTATATCTATCTAGCAATACCGTATATTGTCAGCCATAGGTTGATATCTGTCTGTATATCTATCTAGCAATATCGTATATTCCAAGCCATAGGTTGATATCTGTCTGTATATCTATCTAGCAATATCGTATATTCCAGCCATAGGTTGATATCTGTCTGTATATCTATCTAGCAATACCGTATATTCCCAGCCATAGGTTGATATCTGTCTGTATATCTATCTAGCAATACCGTATATTCCAAGCCATAGGTTGATATCTGTCTGTATATCTATCTAGCAATACCGTATATTCCCAGCCATAGGTTGATATCTGTCTGTATATCTATCTAGCAATATCGTATATTCCCAGCCACAGGTTGATATCTGTCTGTATATCTATCTAGCAATACCGTATATTCCCAGCCATAGGTTGATATCTGTCTGTATATCTATCTAGCAATACCGTATATTCCAAGCCATAGGTTGATATCTGTCTGTATATCTATCTAGCAATACCGTATATTCCCAGCCATAGGTCAACCTTTTCTCCCCAGAAATGTGATGCAAGTACTACTGTCCATATTCGCTTATAAGACGAGTGTTTTAACAACAGATTATTACACTGGCTTTTCTATTACCTCCCTTGTCAGATAAAGTCTGATTTATGCCGAAATATATAGCGGTCCTTTCAGTTGGAATCCTTTGTTTTCATTGTTGTTCCCTAACCAGATGTTAATTAATTGATATCAGAATTTGTATAGATAAGTACCCATTGGATATCTGTTGAGATATAGTAATTTAATAATTATAAGATGAGAAAGTGGAAGAGAAATGATGGCATGTTGTGCAAAGGAAACAACGATAAAAACAGAGGAAACCACTTAAGAGTATTCAGGGGAGGTAACTTGATGTCTCTCATTGTGTCTGACTCCCATAATGCCACGGATTTGCATGTGGGGGTGGGTCATATGGCGATTTTTCATCTGTTATTGGCGGAAGGAGACCCCAGATTATAACTTTCTTCGCATGAAAGACTTCGACACCTTTGATTGGATTTGACTTTACAATATATGTTATCACTATTGCATTTTCTTCCATTATTGCATACATTTTTGTATGAGGGTTCCCAACTAATGATATGCAACTGACTTGCACAATCGAAGTGTTAGGCAGCGTTCGTCACTAGAAAAGGCGTGTCTTACTGTTAACGATGTTCCAAGGATGATCTAGTTACCTGTTCCATACTGTTGCAAATCTGGCCTGGAGGTTATAAAACTTTTCTCCAATCTCAAACTCAGTCTCGAGCTTCTGATTGGTTGTATTGAGCCAAGAGCAAATAACCAATCAAATTTCTTGAGCTCGAGTTTGAGATCTGAGAAATGTTTTATAACCTCGGGCCCTGGACTAGAAACATTTTAACTGCAACGTGTGCTATATTTTCTTTGTATCATTGAAAAGAATAATTAATGTAAATATAAGGAATGAATCACGGGTTAATAGTTTCCATCTGGGTATGAACTACATTGAGTATGCATAAAGTTAGCGTGGATACCTTCAGCCTCCATACACTAACCACGCCCAATGTAGTTCATACCCCAATGGAAACAATTAACCAGCGATTCATTCCTTAATTGCGGGCAGTAGACTCCAGATTATAACTTTCTACTGGATAGCTCTCTCGTATGAACGACTTCGATACCCTTGATTGGATTTGACTTTACAACAGTCCGCCTCCGTGGTCGAGTGGTTAAGGTCGCTGACTTGTATACCACTGTAACCTATCATCACTGATGGTCACGGGTTCGAGCCCCGCTCGGGCCGTGTCTCGTTTATATGAAAAAGTTGGCAGTTTCTTACGGAGGTTGGTGCACCCAAATACTGGTTAACCGCTGGAGCCTGCCCAGGAAAGGTGTTGTTAAGTAAACTGCCCGCCGGCGATATAGCCCGAAATGGTGCTGATGCAGGCGTAAAACCCGAAATATAACATATTACATTGACTTTACAATATAACATATTACATTGACTTTACAATATAACATATTACATTGACTTTACAATATAACATATTACATTGACTTTACAATATAACATATTACATTGACTTTACAATATAACATATTACATTGACTTTACAATATAACATATTACATTGACTTTACAATATAACATATTACATTGACTTTACAACGCTGAACGGCAAGCTATTTGGAAATATCCTTACTACAGTCAAACCTGTCTTAAGTGGCCAGCCAAGGGAGTGATAAAAATTGGCTGCTTAACACAAGTGGCTGTTTAATAGAGGTTAAATGCCACAGTGGGAGTTTGGTTACTGGCTGCTTAATACAGGTGGCTGCTTAATACAGATTCATTGCTGAACCAATTGCCACAGTTGGAGTTTGGTTACTGGCTGCTTAATACAGGTGGCTGCTTAATACAGGTTCATTGCTGAGCCAATTGCCACAGTTGGAGTTTGGTTACTGGCTGCTTAATACAGGTGGCTGCTTAATAGAGGTTCATTGCTGAGCCAATTGCCACAGTGGGAGTTTGGTTACTGGCTGCTTAATACAGGTGGCTGCTTAATAGAGGTTAAATGCTGAACCAATTACCACAGTGGGTGTTTGGTTACTGGCTGCTTAATATAGGTTGGCTGCTTAATAGAGGTTAAATGCCGAACCAATTGCCACAGTGGGAGTTTGGTTACTGGCTGCTTAATACAGGTGACTGCTAACACTGATTTGACTGTATATTGTATTTCAGGCCTGGGTGCGTGTGGCCTTGAATGACGGAATAATGGAAAGCTATGTGGATGCAATGGTAGCAGATAAGAAAACACTGGAGTAGGTGTTTTGGTTTTTTTAAATATTATTTAACATCGTCCCTTGATTAATTGGAGCCTTGCCTCCAGAAGTGTAATGGAGGATATGGCAAGATACAGAAGATGTTTCAATCCCAGAATCAACACTGGTTCCTTTACATACATGAGAACTCAGTTTATAGTCCCATCTGTTTGGGTCAGAACTCGACTGGAACTCGAGTAAGTACATGTTTAAATGTCTTCTGTAGTATACACACAGTTAAGATATTAGTGAGGAGAAACCAGGTTCCTAGAAAAAACACATTAACATATAAAGAATAAAGTCATAGAGGATATTTGTATTTATTAGTGTAAGATAGGATTTTATTTCATCTCGTGATCACCGAAATATGTATATATATACATATATATACTCGTAGCATTACAAATCTTCTTTTTCTTTTATGATTTCCAATTTCCTGATTTGGGCTATTAATTTTAACTGCCCTGTCGGGAGCCTCATTGCACTACAATACACAACCGCACAACAACTTTTGTTAGTGTGAACGGCCGTAATAAGAAATAGTTCCGATAAAATTTTAAGTTAGTTTCTGTTAGCTGTCAAAATTAAAAACTACAGACAAAACAAATTCATTAGAATATATTGCTTTATAATTGACTGTTCATGATTGTCAGAAAATAGATAAAATAAAAAAGTACACCTAACCGCGGAGGAATACGAAACTCAAGCGGTGACAGAAAATACCATCTTTAACTGTTTCAAAATAGTGAAAGATGAAGTTTTCTTTCACTGAGAAAACTCCTTCATTTATTGGAAAGCTTAAAAGAAAATTGTCATTGATTTACTGTATTTATTCATGCATTCGTCTGCCATTTTGATGTGAAATTTGACAGTTCCCGGATTAAGCACAAAAATATCTCCTAGAAGATACATGACGACACAGATACATTGTGGGGTTTGTTATTAATTTTGTCAGTTTAAAAGGCTTCTCTAGAGATGTGATAATTAGCAGAGAGTTTTTATTTACAATAGGACAGGCTGTGGGTGACAACTCTGCCAGGCCTGTTGATTTCATGTAGAGTAAAGAAGGATTCATATCTATACCTCGCACACCATATATGTTATAGTTATACAGGTACTATTATCACCGTACACACCATATATGTTATGATTTTAAGTTTTTGACAGAATTATTTCGAAATTCGAATACCTTCCCAGCCGAATATTCGAATAGCAAAATCGCTATTCGTTGCCATCCCCAATTTATACAGGTACTAATATGTGTACACACCATATATGTTATGTTTATACAGGTACTATTATCACTGTACACACCATATATGTTATATTTAATACAGGTACTACTATCACCATACACCATATATGCTATATTTATACAGGTACTATTATCACAGTACACACCATATATGTTACAGTTATATAGGTACTAATATGTATACACACAATATATGCTATAGTTATACAGGTACTAATATGTGTACACACCATATATGCTATGTATATACAGGTACTATTATCACTATACACACCATATATGTTATAGTTATACAGGTACTATTATGTGTACACACCATATATGTGTTGTTTATACAGGTACTATTATCACCGTACACACCATATATGTTATATTTATACAGGTACTATTATCGCCGTACACACCATATAAGTTATATTTATACAGGTACTATTATCGCCATACACACCATATATGCTATATTTATACAGGTACTACTATCACCGTACACACCATATATATTATATTTGTACATGTAGTATTATCACTGTATACACCATATATGCTATATTTGTACAGGTAGTATTACCACCGTACACACCATATATGCTATATTTATACAGGTAATATTACCACCGTACACACCATATATGTTATATTTATACAGGTACTACTATCACCGTACACACCATATATGCTATATTTATACAGGTACTATTATCACCATGCACACCATATATGCTATATTTATACAGGTACTATTATCACCATGCACACCATATATGCTATATTTATACAGGTACTAGTATCACCATGCACACCATATATGCTATATTTATACAGGTACTATTACCACCGTACACACCATATATGCTATATGTGTACAGGTACTATTACCACCATACACACCATATATGCTATATTTGTACAGGTACTATTACCACCATACACACCATATATGCTATATTTGTACAGGTACTATTACCACCAAACACACCATATATGTTATATTTATACAGGTACCATTATCACCATACACACCATATATGCTATATTTATACAGGTAATATTACCACCATACACACCATATATGCTATATTTATACAGGTACTATTACCACCGTACACACCATATATGCTATATTTATACAGGTACTATTACCACCATACACACCATATATGCTATGTTTATACAGGTACTATTATCACCATACACACCATATATGCTATATTTATACAGGTACTATTATCACCATGCACATCATATATGCTATATTTGTACATGTACTATTACCACCTACACACCATATATGCTATATTTATACAGGTACTACTATCACCGTACACACCATATATGCTATATTTATACAGGTACTATTATCACCATGCACATCATATATGCTATATTTATACATGTACTATTACCACCATACACACCATATATGCTATATTTGTACATGTACTATTACCACCGTACACACCATATATGCTATATTTATACAGGTACTACTATCACCGTACACACCATATATGCTATATTTATACAGGTACTATTATCACCATGCACACCATATATGCTATATTTATACAGGTACTATTATCACCATGCACACCATATATGCTATATTTATACAGGTACTAGTATCACCATGCACACCATATATGCTATAGTTATACAGGTACTATTACCACCGTATACACCATATATGCTATATTTATACAGGTACTATTACCACCGTACACACCATATATGCTATGTTTATACAGGTACTATTATCACCATACACACCATATATGCTATATTTATACATGTACTATTATCACCATGCACACCATATATGCTATATGTGTACATGTACTATTACCACTGTACACACCATATATGCTATACTTGTACAGGTACTATTACCACCATACACACCATATATGCTATATTTATACAGGTACTATTACCACCATACACACCATATATGCTATGTTTATACAGGTACTAATACCACCGTACACACCATATATGCTATATTTATACAGGTACTATTACCACCATATATGCTATATTTATACAGGTACTATTACCACCGTACACACCATATATGCTATATTTATACAGGTACTATTACCACCATACACACTATATATGCTATATTTATACAGGTACTATTACCACCATACACACCATATATGCTATATATATATACAGGTACTATTACCACCGTACACACCATATATGCTATATATATATACAGGTACTATTACACCGTACACACCATATATGCTATGTTTATACAGGTACTATTATCACCGTACACCCATATATGCTATATATACAGGTACTATTACCACCATACACACCATATATGCTATTATAATATTATATACATATATAACCACACACACCAAAAAACAAAACACCACACACAAACAAACAACAACACCACACACAAACAAAAACAACCCCACACAAACAACAACACACCATATATGCTATATTTATACAGGTACTATACCACCGACACACCATATATGCTATATTTATACAGGTACTATTACCACCATACACACTATATATGCTATATTATACAGGTACTATTACCACCATACACACCATATATGCTATATATATATACAGGTACTATTACCACCGTACACACCATATATGCTATATATATATACAGGTACTATTATCACCGTACACACCATATATGCTATGTTTATACAGGTACTATTATCACCGTACACACCATATATGCTATATATATACAGGTACTATTACCACCATACACACCATATATGCTATGTTTATACAGGTACTATTATCACCATACACACCATATATGCTATGTTTATACAGGTACTATTACCACCGTACACACCATATATGCTATGTTTATACAGGTACTATTATCACTGTACACACCATATATGCTATATTTGTACAGGTACTATTACCACCGTACACACCATATATGCTATATTTATACAGGTACTATTATCACCATGCACACCATATATGCTATATGTGTACATGTACTATTACCACTGTACACACCATATATGCTATACTTGTACAGGTACTATTACCACCATACACACCATATATGCTATATTTATACAGGTACTATTACCACCATACACACCATATATGCTATGTTTATACAGGTACTAATACCACCGTACACACCATATATGCTATATTTATACAGGTACTATTACCACCATATATGCTATATTTATACAGGTACTATTACCACCGTACACACCATATATGCTATATTTATACAGGTACTATTACCACCATACACACTATATATGCTATATTTATACAGGTACTATTACCACCATACACACCATATATGCTATATATATATACAGGTACTATTACCACTGTACACACCATATATGCTATGTTATACAGGTACTATTATCACCGTACACACCATATATGCTATATATATATATATATATATATATATATATATATAATATATATATATTATATATATATATATATATATATATACAGGTACTATTATCACCGTACACACCATATATGCTATGTTTATACAGGTACTATTATCACCGTACACACCATATATGCTATATATACAGGTACTATTACCACCGTACACACCATATATGCTATGTTTATACAGGTACTATTATCACCATACACACCATATATGCTATGTTTATACAGGTACTATTACCACCGTACACACCATATATGCTATGTTTATACAGGTACTATTATCACTGTACACACCATATATGCTATATTTGTACAGGTACTATTACCACCGTACACACCATATATGCTATGTTTATACAGGTACTATTATCACTGTACACACCATATATGCTATATTTGCACAGGTACTATTACCACCGTACAGCCTATCTCAGAGACCGTGAGCAGCCGGACATCATGAAAACCTACCTGCAAGGTAATGTTTTATTTGCATTGCTTGTTTTTGGGGTTAAAAGCATCATCAACAGGTTGGTTTAAAAGGCGATTCCAGTTATTATTGGTGAAGAACGACCCCTGGTGATGGATGATGATTGAGCTTATTTACCCTCGGCACCGGCATGTTAGTGTGAACGTCCATAATAAGAAATAGTTCCGGTATAATTTTCAAGTTGGATTCTGTTGGCTGTCAAAATGAAATACTACACACAAAACAGATTCATTCATTAGAATATTTTACTTCAAGGTTCATTCTAGGTCAGAATATTTGGGAGAAGTGAGAAAGCGCTTGATCGCTTCCTTAAATGGTGTTCTGTAATATACTTCTGCAAAATAGGGTTAAAATGCACAGTACAACCATTAAATACAACATTTGAATAGAAGGAGTGCTTTATAATGGGCCAGTGTATCTTACTAGACAAATTTTGTTTGAAAATCGTAAAAACCAAAAAAACTTTTTTTTTAGGGAGAAGTGGGGTTCCCAGAGGGCGAAGTCAGGGTCCCTAGGGCGACAATTTCGCCCACATCGCCCTCTAGAATGATCCCTGTTACTTTATAATTAACTGTTTATGATTGTCAGAAATAGCTAAGATACAAAAGTAGATCCAACCGCGGAGGAATACGAAACAATGTGGGAAAGAGAAGAGGAATTGCGGGGATAGAGAAGAGGCAATGTGGGAGAGAGAAGAGGCAATGCGGGGAGAGAGAAGAGGCAATGTGTGAGTAAGAAGAGGCAATGCGGGAGAGAGAGAAGAGGCAATGGAGAGAGAAGAGGCAATGCGGGGAGAGAGAAGAGGCAATGGAGAGAGAAGAGGTAATGCGGGATAGAGAAGATACAATGCGGGGAGAGAGAAGAGGCAATGCGGGGAGAGAGAAGAGGAAATGTGGGAGAGAGAAGAGGCAATGTGGGGGAGAGAAGAGCCAATGCAGGAGAGAGAAGAGGAAATGCGGGAGAGAGAAGAGGAAATGCAGGAGAGAGAAGAGGCAATGTGGGGAGAGAGAAGAGGAAATCCGGGTTAGAGAAGAGGAAATGCATGAGAGAGAAGAGGAAATGTGGGGAGAGAGAAGAGCCAATGCAGGAGAGAGAAGAGGAAATGCGGGAGAGAGAAGAGGAAATGCAGGAGAGAGAAGAGGCAATGTGGGGAGAGAGAAGAGGAAATCCGGGAGAGAGAAGAGGAAATGCAGGAGAGAGAAGAGGAAATGTGGGGAGAGAGAAGAGACAATGCGGGAGAGAGAAGAGGCAATGCGGGAGAGAGAAGAGGCAATGTGGGATAGAGAAGAGGCAATGTGGGATAGAGAAGAGGAAATGTGGGAGAGAGAAGAGGCAATGTGGGAGAGAGAAGAGGCAATGTGGGGAGAGAGAAGAGGAAATCCGGGAGAGAGAAGAGGAAATGCAGGAGAGAGAAGAGGAAATGTGGGGAGAGAGAAGAGACCAATGTGGGATAGAGAAGAGGCAATGCGGGGAGAGAGAAGAGGCAATGGGGGATAGAGAAGAGGAAATGCGGGAGAGAGAAGAGGCAATGCAGGAGAGAGAAGAGGCAATGCGGGAGAGAGAAGAGGCAATGTGGGATAGAGAAGAGGCAATGCGGGAGAGAGAAGAGGCAATGTGGGAGAGAAGAGGCAATGTGGGAGAGAGAAGAGGAAATGTGTATTTAAGTATCTTGCCTAAGGAAACCACCACATTGGTTCGGGCAGGGCTTAAACTCACTGTCCCTCATTTACGAGGCCCACACCATATCCATTGCACCATGGGTTGTTATGTTGCATGTACTGTGCTCTGCATACAACAGTCAACCTCTTGTGGTACATGTATGACATTTTCCATGGGTTGTTATGTTGCATGTACCATGCTCTACATACAACAGTCAACCTCTTGTGGTACATGTATGACATTTTCCATGGGTTGTTATGTTGCATGTACCGTGCTCTACATACAACAGTCAACCTCTTGTGGTACATGTATGACATTTTCCATGGGTTGTTATGTTGCATGTACCATGCTCTACATACAACAGTCAACCTCTTGTGGTACATGTATGACATTTTCATTTTTCATATTTTAGGTTTGATGCATTTTGAATTAAGGTTGTCGTACAATGCGAGTGTACTGAATGAGTGGTCGTACCCACCTCTCTTGCTTGCTGGGATAATAGATATGAAGGAGGCACCACCCCCTATCATCAAGCCAGCAGGTGGGATATTTATACGTCTATTTATCGTCATTCCTCCGACATGAGGCCACGCCTCTACAGGTATGTTTGTCATTTTTAATTTCGGATGATCGTGCAACATACATGTACAGCAAATATCCCAATTGTAGAACAATCCCTGGGTCCCATTAGGGGATCAAACTCGAAACCCCGGGATTCACATGTGTGAGTCCATTGTGTGATCCAATGGACCACTGGTCTGCTCCAGTCCCCTAGATTCAGTCGAATGTGTGATCCACTGGATAAATGATCCAGCCCCTTGGACCCCTTGGATTCACAGTCCAATGTGTGAACCACTGGATAAATGATCCAGCCCCCTTGGATTCACAGTCCAATGTGTGAACCACTGATCCACCCCAGCCCCCTGGATTCACAGACCAATGTATGAACCACTGGACCACTGATCCACCCCAGCCCCCTGGATTCACAGACCAATGTATGAACCACTGGACCACTGATCCACCCCGTCCCCTGGATTCACAGACCAATGTGTGAACCACTGGACCACTGATCCACCCCGTCCCCTGGATTCACAGACCAATGTGTGAACCACAGGACAACTGATCCACCCCAGTCCACTAGATTCACAGGCCAATGTGTCAACCACAGGACCACTGGACCACCCCAGTCCCCTGGATTCACAGACCAATGTGTGATCCACTGATCCGCCCCAGCCCCCTGGATTCACAGACCAATGTGTGATCCACTGACCTGCCCCAGCCCCTGGATTCACAGACCAATGTGTGAACCACTGGAACACTTTATATAGTCTGAAAAAATTACGCTATTTTATTTCAAGTGGAAAAATAAAGCTTTAAATGGTATGCAAAGTTATTTTTTATGACTTGTAAATCAAGGATCCTGAAATCTGGATATATTTTGCCTATAAATTGCCTTTCATAGATAAATAATGAAATTATTCATTCAACAGTTCAGAAACCGACAGCAGCCAAGACTAGTCGCTCAGCAAGAGATTCTGGCAAAATAGTAGATGTTAGAGAGCAAAGGTCAAGGCCACGAGGGAGCAGTTACAATTCTGGCAAAATAGACTCGTCGTACAATCCAATGGAGCAACCAACATTTGGGCCGCCGTCTGATTCTAGCTACTACGTGAGTTCATCCGAATTCACCTCCAAGGATGTTGAGGAATTTAAGAAGTTATCTAGGAAAACAACAACGGCAATATCTGAATGCTCCAGTTCTAGTCATATGTCTGCTCCTGACTCTCCCCACATGAATCTTAGTCCAGCAAGTTATGTGCAAAAATATGGTGTACATACTGGATCACCTGCCGCTGTACAGAAGTATGGTCATAGAAATTATACAAGTGAGAATGATGGGTCTGTAATGCGACAAAAGGACATAGGTAATGATGATCAGGATGTTACTGATGGAATTAAATCAAGTGAAGACACTGGCGTGATTACTGGTAATGCTCGACCATTGGTGGAAAGTATTAATGGTACTAGTTCAGAAGCAGGTCCGGATGGTAAAACAGATGAAGTTGGTGATATGGACAGTGATGAAGGACGGTATGATGCCTCTACAGCTGATAATTCAAGTGAAGCTGATATAGCAGCAACCAGTGAACTGTTGAATGTGTCCCAGAAACTGCTTACTGAACTTGGAATTGAAGGTGAATGTGAGACACAAGATTTGAGGTCAGAAACTAATGAAGAAGCCAACATTTTGCATGAAGTGATATCACCGAGTAAATGGATCAAGAAGAAATCGCGCGCAGAGAGACTAAGACCACCATTAAGTCCTCCAAAATCTGATATTGTTGCACCGGAATTATCTGATGCTGTTGCAGTTAAAATTGATCAGATAAAATCACTGGAAAATCCAGAATATTTATCAAAACATCGTCTTTCTTTACCGTATACTACAAGTTCTGTTAAACCTGATAGAAATAGCCATAGAAAATCCTTTCCAGATGTTCTTGAACACAAAAGTGAAAATGATGACAGTTATGACACATCATATAGTATAGAGGAACATTTGTATAATGGTATGCCCCTGGATAACACCACAGATGAACATCCTGAACCACCATACAGAGATAATATGGAGAATGACAAGTCTAAGCCATCATGCAATGACACCTTAGAGAAAATAAAGGAAGTGGACGATACATATGATCGATCTGAAGAAGAAATAACAAGGTAAGTAAATCAGATTGTATTTTACAGTACAGCAAATTGTTACCAACTGTACTTGCCTATAAGATGCGTTTCTTACCACCAGATTATGGCCTCAAAGTGGCTTCTCGTCTTATGCGCAAGTACTAAAAAAACAATTTATAAAAAAAAACTAAAAACGTTTATTTATCGTTGCTACCGGTTGCACATATGAGCAACGCCTCCTGAAGAGATTAGTCATTTTAAATTTTTGGAGGATAGTGCAATGATACATACAGAGACCCATTCCAGAGTCTCCTCTGGTTCTTTTACATGCACGGTGTACAGCACCGACACGATACCTCGGTTTAACATCCCATCTGAAAGAAGGTTAATTTTATTAGGGTCAGACTGGGGATCGAACCTGCGATCCCTGGATTACCAGTCCAGTGTGTTACCACCGGACTACAGATCCGTCTGTCTTCAACTTGCACTTGCCAAACACGCTATTTATACTTATATATTATATTAATGTCTTGTGTGCATTTTATCAACTTGTCTTATACGCGAGTCAATGCCAAAACCCACAGCCTTATAGGCGAGTCAATGCCAAAACCCACAGCCATATAGGCGAGTCAATGCCAAAACCCACAGCCTTATAGGCGAGTCAATGCCAAAACCCACAGCCTTATAGCCAAGTCAATGCCAAAACCCACAGCCTTATAGCCGAGTCAATGCCAAAACCACAGCCTTATAGCCGAGTCAATGCCAAAACCCACAGCCTTATAGGCGAGTCAATGCCAAAACCCACAGCCTTATAGGCGAGTCAATGCCAAAACCACAGCCTATAGGCGAGTCAATGCCAAAACCCACAGCCTTATAGGCGAGTCAATGCCAAAACCCACAGCCTTATACAAGTCAATGCCAAACCCACAGCCTTATAGCGAGTCAATGCCAAAACCCACAGCCTTATAGCGAGTCAATGCAAAACCACAGCCTTATAGCGAGTCAATGCCAAAACCCACAGCCTTATAGGCGAGTCAATGCCAAAACCCACAGCCTTATAGACGAGTCAATGCCAAAACCCACAGCCTTATAGGCGAGTCAATGCCAAAACCCACAGCCTTATAGGCGAGTCAATGCCAAAACCCACAGCCTTATATGCGAGTCAATGCCAAAACCCACAGCCTTATAGGCGAGTCAATGCCAAAACCCACAGCCTTATAGACGAGTCAATGCCAAAACCCACAGCCTTATAGACGAGTCAATGCCAAAACCCACAGCCTTATAGGCGAGTCAATGCCAAAACCCACAGCCTTATAGACGAGTCAATGCCAAAGCCCACAGCCTTATAGACGAGTCAATGCCAAAACCCACAGCCTTATAGCCGAGTCAATGCCAAAACCCACAGCCTTATAGACGAGTCAATGCCAAAACCCACAGCCTTAACGAGTGTATTATTGTTGGAAATTAAGCCCAACATGATAAATGCTTTTCATAACCTTTAATAGCCGTGTGTTTGAGCATTATGGTGATTTGAAATGTTTGAGCGTTATGGTGATTTAAAATGTTTGAGCGTTATGGTGATTTGAAATGTTTGAGCGTTATGGTGACTTGAAATGTTTGAGCGTTATGGTGATTTAAAATGTTTGATCATTATGGTGACTTGAAATGGAAATGTTTGAGTGTGATGGTGATTTAAAATGTTTGAGCGTTATGGTGATTTGAAATGTACATAAAAACAAATAACTTAAAAAATAAGAGTCAATACAAAGCTATAATAGATGATCTGGAACCAAAAAGCAGACATTTTATTTGCCCTGATAAAGTCGGATCTAAATCCATGCAAGAATACAATAACAACACAGGTCAAGGTCGGTAGTTGCTGTTGATGGGTTGATGGGTTTACACTGTATCTATAGAGACACGTAGTTTATTCTTAGCGATCAGAGATCAGAAATGCATCGTATATCTGATATTTTGCTATTTAAATAATAGTATTTAGGCTAAACAATGGCCTCTCAGATGTCATATATTCAAGATGAAGGTGGTCAGGGTTCCCTTTGTCTGAATGTTTGTCTGCGCCACTTCTGTCGCCAATTGAAAAATACTGGAGCCAATTAAAAAAACTTGGAGCCAACTAAGAGCCAATATAGTTCACAAATAAATATATGAAGCCATATATTTGACAAAACATGTGCCGAATTTTTTTTTTTTAAGAATTTTAAAAATTAAAAAGTTGCGCCAAATATTTTCACCAATTCACAAAATTTAGCGCCAATATTTGTTTTTTGTCGCAATTGGCGGCATTGGCGACCGACAGCGGGAACCCTGGGTGGTATGTTTAGTATTGTGGTATGCATAGGTTATGATTTGATTTACGGAATGAGTGTAGTATACAGGAAAGACATCTAAGTAGCACTGAAACTTTATGTTCCCTATCTCCAGGCATACAGTTCTTCAACGTAACAGCGTTGGAAATAATCTGATGATGTCAGGTCGAGGGTGGTCGTCATCATTCGAGAGTGATGCAGGTGATTTGGTTGATGCATTCTCTCCTCCGAGATCCAATGCCACCCTACCTATAGACAGACCTAAAGGTTAGTTCAGAACACATAATGCAAATCGTTGTCGTTTTAAATGATGCATTTTCTCCTCCGAGATCCAGTGCCAACCTGCCTGTAGACAGACCTAAAGGTTAGTTCAGAACACATAATGCAAATCGTTGTCGTTTTAAATGATGCATTTTCTCCTCCGAGATCCAGTGCCAACCTGCCTGTAGACAGACCTAAAGGTTAGTTCAGAACACATAATGCAAATCGTTGTCGTTTTAAATGATGCATTTTCTCCTCCGAGATCCAGTGCCAACCTGCCTGTAGACAGACCTAAAGGTTAGTTCAGAACACATAATGCAAATCGTTGTCGTTTTAAACTAATATTTGTCATGCTTTATGTCTTCTGTCCATCCATACGCACACATCTGTCCATCCGTACGCACACTAATGTGTACTTGCCATATGTTGCTAGATGAACAATTGATCTATTGTCTAGTGGTCTATGGTTAGCTACTATGATGAACAATTGATCTATTGTCTAGTGGTCTAGGGTTACCTACTATGTTGCTAGGTGAACAATAGATCTATTGTCTAGTGGTCTAGGGTTAGCTACTATGTTGGTAGGTGAACAATTGATCTATTGTCTAGTTGTCTAGGGTTAGTTACTATGTTGCTAGGTGAACAATAGATCTATTGTCTAGTTGTCTAGGGTTAGCTACTATGTTGCTAGGTGAACAATTGATCTATTGTCTAGTGGTCTAGGGTTAGTTACTATGTTGCTAGGTGAACAATATATCTATTGTCTAGTTGTCTAGGGTTAGCTACTATGTTGCTAGGTGAACAATTGATCTATTGTCTAGTTGTCTAGGGTTAGCTACTATGTTGCTAGGTGAACAATTGATCTATTGTCTAGTGGTCTAGGGTTAGCTACTATGTTGCTAGGTGAACAATTGATATATTGTCTAGTTGTCTAGGGTTAGCTACTATGTTGCTAGGTGAACAATTGATATATTGTCTAGTTGTCTAGGGTTAGCTACTATGTTGCTAGGTGAACAATAGATATATTGTCTAGGGTTAGCTACTATGTTGCTAGGTGAACAATAGATCTATTGTCTAGTGGTCTAGGGTTAGCTACTATGTTGCTAGGTGAACAATTGATATATTGTCTAGTTGTCTAGGGTTACCTACTATGTTGGTAGGTGAACAATAGATATATTGTCTAGTGGTCTAGGGTTAGCTACTATGTTGCTAGGTGAACAATTGATATATTGTCTAGTGGTCTAGGGTTAGCTACTATGTTGCTAGGTGAACAATTGATATATTGTTTAGTGGTCTAGGGTTAGCTACTATGTTGCTAGGTGAACAATTGATATATTGTCTAGTGGTCTAGGGTTAGCTACTATGTTACTAGGTGAACAATTGATCTAGTTGTCTAGGATTAGCTACTATGTTGGTAGGTGAACAATTGATCTATTGTCTAGTGGTCTAGGGTTAGCTACTATGTTACTAGGTGAACAATTGATCTATTGTCTAGTGGTCTAGGGTTAGCTACTATGTTACTAGGTGAACAATTGATATATT
The DNA here is from genome assembly GCA_014843695.1 of Archivesica marissinica. Classification (NCBI taxonomy): domain Eukaryota; kingdom Metazoa; phylum Mollusca; class Bivalvia; order Venerida; family Vesicomyidae; genus Archivesica; species Archivesica marissinica. Next base: position 2,474,859 of record CM026401.1, read on the forward strand.
GTCTAGTGGTCTTGGGTTAGCTACTATGTTGCTAGGTGAACAATTGATATATTGTCTAGTGGTCTAGGGTTAGCTGCTATGTGGCTAGGTGAACAATTGATCTAGTTGTCTAGGGTTAGCTACTATGTTGCTAGGTGAACAATTGGTCTAGTGGTCTAGGGTTAGCTACTATGTTGCTAGGTGAACAATTGGTCTAGTTGTCTATGGTTAGCTACTATGTTGGTAGGTGAACAATTGATATATTGTCTAGTGGTCTAGGGTTAGCTACTATGTTGCTAGGTGAACAATTGATCTATTGTCTAGTGGTCTAGGGTTAGCTACTATGTTGCTAGGTGAACAATTGATCTATTGTCTAGTGGTCTAGGGTTAGCTACTATGTTGCTAGGTGAACAATTGATCTATTGTCTAGTGGTCTAGGGTTAGCTACTATGTTGCTAGGTGAACAATTGATCTATTGTCTAGTGGTCTAGGGTTAGCTACTATGTTGCTAGGTGAACAATTGATCTATTGTCTAGTGGTCTAGGGTTAGCTACTATGTTGCTAGGTGAACAATTGATCTATTGTCTAGTGGTCTAGGGTTAGCTACTATGTTGCTAGGTGAACAATTGATCTATTGTCTAGTGGTCTAGGGTTAGCTACTATGTTGCTAGGTGAACAATTGATCTATTGTCTAGTGGTCTAGGGTTAGCTACTATGTTGCTAGGTGAACAATTGATCTATTGTCTAGTTGTCTATCGCTGTTTGTCTCTATAGCTGAAAGTTTTGGCAGTTTGCTCCAGAACTATACACCAGCCAGCTCCCTATCAGCAAGATCCATCGATGATGTACTCAGCAACTTTCCAAGCAGAAAGGATAAGTTTATCTCAACCGTACAAAAAGTAAAAGTACAACTGCGATCTCCTTCAACTAATGAGGTAAGTTATCTCCCTTTATAACCAGGGTCATTATACAATAAGCTGAATTATCGAACCCGTTTCCAACCCATTTATCGATATTCATCACACCCAGTCAGGGCCGTCGCTGGAGCTATTTGATGATACGCACGACCAAATATGCTCGTTTGTCGAATGAGCATAGCGAGCGAGTACGCTAGGGGGGTCTTGGGGGGATCCCCCCCCCCCGAGATTTTTTGAAATGAGGAGGCAATTTCCTGTATTTCAATGCATTTTTTAGCATATAATTGCAGGACTAAAGTTCTTACGGCAATCCGTATAAAGGTATACATTAAGGCTAGATGTATAATATACATGATCTATCGCCCTTATCAATTAAACAAGCACGTAAAATAGCACAAACTAACTAAATTTCGTGATTCACCATATTTGCAATGGGCTCAATTATTCCACCACTCCACACATCACGGCGTCTATGTATCCCACCCCCCCCCCCCCCCCCCCCCGGGTTTTAATGCATTTTTGGAGTTTTCATTTTTGGAGTTTTCTGAGACAAATGATACCCACGTGCGTACTTGCGTATGCTCAGCGACGGGCCTGACAGTAAGGCATATATCTGTACAAGTAATTAACCCATTCAAGTAACTGACATGGACTGGTGGTGCATGATATTTTTAGACCAATAAATTAATAAGAATATTAAATTTGGACCAGTTCATTTATCAAAATGGGTAATTTGTCTAAAAAATAGTAATATTACTGGCAAAATGTGCAGATCTTGATGAGACGGCTCATCATGAGCCGGCTCATCTGGATCTACACTTTGCAAGTCTATTTAGAGGCCTGTGGTGTTGAAAGGGTTAAGTAACTTTATGAAGTTATTTTATTATAGTGACAGTCCTTTTACAAGCAATATTTCATAGTTACAATAAAAATAATAATTCGGAGACAATCTTAATAATTTAAAATTTATAAGACAGTAACCTAATATTCTATTTATCCTATCTTCTGATAAAATAGAAGCTTTAGAGAGGAAAGTTTATCATACCATCTGTGAAGACATGACGTCATACAAGCAGTGTTATGACGCCACGAAAGGTTTATTAGGCACTGACTAATAAAGCAAAGTTTATTAGGCAGGCAGTTTGTGATCATTATTACGTATGAAGGTAGAATAAATAGAGAATATTAGGTTACTGTCTTATAAATTTTAATTTATTAGGTGAGTCGGAGAAAAAATACAAGGCGAGGCTCTCTGCCGAGCCTTGTATTTTTTCGGAGACGAGACAGTAACCTAATATTCTCTATTTATTCTACATTCTGAGTGTGCACCCGACACAAAAACAAACAAACTAGCCATGACAGCTTACAAACTCGCTACGCACTTGGTAATATGTTGCGCATTGATATTTATATCCACGGTTAGCCCTATGACGTCACGAAAGCTTTATTAGGCACTGACTAATAAAGCAAAATTTATTAGGCAGGCCGTTTTTGTACGTTATTTCGCATGAAGTTAGGATAAAAAATATTATACAGTTATGACAATGAAGGAGCTTTTCGACACAATCGATTTTAAATACATCGTTGCATTTTTAAAAGAATCCCATCTTTTCCATAAATTGTAAAGTTTTACTGGTTTATATACAGTTTTACAACTGACGTTTTTTTGTCACTGCATTTTTACAGCTTCATAAATTTTGTTGCAATTGACCTTTCGTCATTACAATTTTACTACAGTATGTTATCTACATATATTTTTAACTATCTTGTATACACATATACTTAACCTGGCGCGATATAGCCTGAACTGTGCTGAAGCGCCATTAAACCAAATACTCACTCACTCACATAGTTACAACAACACCCGACTGCATTGGATCTATAAGTCACTTTAATCTATTTAAACAGTTTTGAATATCGAATATATACAAACTAATATATATTATACATGCGTAAATATAATATTACATTCATAAATATTTATAGTACAATCTATTTAACAGGGTATTTATAAGGAACAACATTTTGTTTCTGTGTTTAGAAATACATTGAAGTATATATATATTCTACTTGTGAATGTACAACTAAACATTCCAGCAAATTATATACATAATCCATACAAAATGTCCCCCACAAATGTTTCCTATGAAAAATACTTCTGTGTTTTTACGTTTATTTATCGTCGCTACCAGTTGCCCATATGAGCGACGCCTCTTGAAGAGATTAGTCAGTTTAGATTTTGGATCTGTAGTCCAGAGGTAACACAGTGGATTGGTAATCCAGGAATCGCAGGTTCGATCCCCCGTCTGACCATAATAAAATTAACAGCCTTTCAGATGGAACGTTAAACCGAGGTCTCGTGTCGGTGCTGTACACCGTGCACGTAAAAGAACCAGAAGAGACTCTGGAATGGGTCTCTGTCTGTATCATACACTATCCTCCAAAATCTAAAATGACTAATCTCTTCAGGAGATGTCATTCATATGCGCAACAGTTACTGGTAGCGACGATAAATGAACGTAAGCATATATTATTTCCTTCAAAGCAGAAGTCCCTCATTGCATTGAAGCGTAATAAGTATATTTAACGCATACTTTGCTTGTATTCAGTGTAATAACATCATATCATAATTTCTTATATGTACACACGTGTAATAACACCTGGAAGGATTCTGATTGGTTGAGAGAATACTCCTTATAATTTCTATATTAAACTTTAAAGTACAGTAAAACCTGCATTAGTGGTTACCTCCATTAAGCAGCCAACCTGTATTAAGCAGCCAACCTGTATTAAGCAGCCAGTTTACAGATTTCCAATTTGCTGTTTTATTATACACTTGACCTCTATTAAGCAGCCACCTGTGCTAAGCAGCCAGTTTCTGTGATTCCCTTGACTGGCTGCTTAAGACAGGTTCAACTGTATGCATATATCTATTTGAATTCAAACATAACGTTAATGGTAAGACAAACTACGATTTAAAAGAAGTATTGACGCAATTAAAACGCTGTTTAAAACATATACATGTATATAACGCTGCTTTGCGTAGTGACAGCATGATACTTTAGTGATGTCGTGACAATTTGCGCTGACAGTTGGCGCCAAAATGAAAGCAGCAGCATTATTTTGTGCAAAAAATATGATTTTCATTCCATATTTTAAGAAAACGAATTTTTGAATTTTGCTATTAAGCGAACATTTTCAAGCAAATTTCCAAAACGGGTTACATAAAGTGTAAGATACTTTTTATCACATAACCATATTTGGTCTTAATCATATTTTTTAACCATGATGAGGTGCGGGAGGGGGTATTTTTGGGGTTAACCCCTTGACAATTTTATCAAATTGATCAAAGAGACAGTAAGGCAGTACATATTGGTGAAAAAGGGTGGACGTTATATAGGTCTGCCCCCGCGAAGGGTGGACGAGTTATATAGGTCTGCCCGAAGGGTGGACGAGTTATATAGGTCTGCCTGCCCGAAGGGTGGACGAGTTATATAGGTCTGCCCGCCCGAAGGGTGGATGAGTTATATAGGTCTGCCCGCCCGAAGGGTGGACGAGTTATATAGGTCTGCCCGCCCGAAGGGTGGACGAGTTATATAGGTCTGCCCCCCCGAAGGGTGGATGAGTTATATAGGTCTGCCCGTCCGAAGGGTGGACGAGTTATATAGTCTGCCCGCCCGAAGGGTGGATGAGTTATATAGGTCTGCCCGAAGGGTGGACGAGTTATATAGGTCTGCCCGCCCGAAGGGTGGACAAGTTATATAGGTCCCCGCCCGAAGGGTGGACGGTTATATAGGTCTGCCCGCCGAAGGGTGGACGAGTATATAGGTCTGCCCCCCCAAGGTGGATGAGTATATAGGTCTGCCGCCCGAAGGGTGGACGAGTTATATAGGTCTGCCTGCCCGAAGGGTGGACGAGTTATATAGGTCTGCGTCCGAAGGGTGGACGAGTTATATAGGTCTGCCCGCCCGAAGGGTGGATGAGTTATATAGGTCTGCCCCCCCGAAGGGTGGATGAGTTATATAGGTCTGCCCGCCCGAAGGGTGGACGAGTTATATAGGTCTGCCCGAAGGGTGGATGAGTATATAGGTCTGCCCAAGGGTGGATGATTATATAGGTCTGCCCGAGGGGGAAGAGTTATATAGGCTGCCCGAAGGGTGACGAGTTATAGGTCTGCCCGAAGGGTGGATGAGTTATATAGGTCTGCCGCCCGAAGGGTGGATGAGTTATATAGGTCTGCCCCCCCGAAGGGTGGATGAGTTATATAGGTCTGCCGCCCGAAGGGTGGACGATTATATAGGTCTGCCCGAAGGGTTGAGTTATAGGTCTGCCGAAGGGTGGACGAGTTATATAGGTCTGCCCGCCCGAAGGGGGACGAGTATATAGGTCTGCCCCCCCGAAGGGTGGATGAGTTATATAGGTCTGCCCACCCGAAGGGTGGACGAGTTATATAGGTCTGCCCACCCGAAGGGTGGACGAGTTATATAGGTCTGCCCGTCCGAAGGGTGGACGAGTTATATACGTCTGCCCGCCCGAAGGGTGGACGAGTTATATACGTCTGCCCGCCCGAAGGGTGGACGAGTTATATACGTCTGCCCGCCCGAAGGGTGGACGAGTTATATACGTCTGCCCGCCCGAAGGGTGGACGAGTTATATACGTCTGCCCCGCCAGAAGGGTGGACGAGTTATATACCTGCCCCCCCGAAGGATGGACGAGTTATATAGGTCTGCCCCCCCGAAGGGTGGACAAGTTATATAGGTCTGCCCGCCCGAAGGGTGGACGAGTTATATAGGTCTGCCCACCGAAGGGTGGACGAATTATATAGGTCTGCCCGCCCGAAGGGGGACAGTTATATAGGTCTGCCCGCCCGAAGGGTGGACGAGTTATATAGGTCTGCCCACCGAAGGGTGGATGAGTTATATAGGTCTGCCCGCCCGAAGGGTGGACGATTATATACGTCTGCCCGCCCGAAGGGTGGACAAGTTATATACGTCTGCCCACCCGAAGGGTGGACGAGTTATATAGTCTGCCCGCCCGAAGGGTGCACGAAAACACAGTTATATAGGTCTGCCCGCCGAAGGGTGGACGAGTTATATAGGTCTGCCCTACCGAAGGGTGGACGAGTATAACCCCCCCAAAATATAGGTCTGCCCGCCCGAAGGGTGGACGAGTTATATAGGTCTGCCCCGAAGGGTGGACGAGTTATATAGGTCTGCCCTACCGAAGGTGGACGAGTTATATAGGTCTGCCCGCCCGAAGGGTGGAAGAGTTATATAGGTCTGCCCGCCCGAAGGTGGACGAGTATATAGGTCTGCCCCGAAGGGTGGACGAGTTATATAGGTCTGCCCGCCCGAAGGGTGGACGAGTTATTAGGTATGCCCCCCGAAGGGGGACGAGTTATATAGGTCTACGCCCGTCCGAAGGGTGGACGAGTTATAGGTCTGGCCCCGAAGGGTGGACGAGTGATATAGGTCTGCTCGCCCGAAGGTGGATGAGTTATAGGTCTGCCTGCCCGAAGGTGGACGAGTTATATAGGTCTGCCCGCCGAAGGTGGACAAGTTATATAGGTCTGCCCGTCCGAAGGGTGGACGAGTTTATAGGTCTTTATGCCCGAAGGGTGGACGAGTTATATAGGTCTGCCCGCCCGAAGGGTGGACGAGTTATATAGGTCTGCCCGCCGAAGGGTGGACGAGTTATATAGGTCTGCACGCCCGAAGGGTGGACGAGGTATATAGGTCTGCCTGCCCGAGGGGTGGACGAGTTATATAGGTCTGCCCCCCCGAAGGGTGGATGAGTTATATAGGTATGCCCGCCCGAAGGGTGGATGAGTTATATAGGTCTGCCTGCCCGAAGGGTGGACGAGTTATATAGGTCTGCCCGTCCGAAGGGTGGACGAGTTATATAGGTCTGCCCGCCCGAAGGGTGGATGAGTTATATAGGTCTGCCCCCCCGAAGGGTGGATGAGTTATATAGG
>CM026401.1:2482729-2604273 GCA_014843695.1 Archivesica marissinica
AAAGGGTGGACAAGTTATTTAGGTCTGCCCGCCCGAAGGGTGGATGAGTTATATAGGTCTGCCCTACCGAAGGGTGGATGAGTTATATAGGTCTGCCCGCCCGAAGGGTGGACGAGTTATATAGGTCTGCCCGTCCGAAGGGTGGATGAGTTATATAGGTCTGCCCTACCGAAGGGTGGATGAGTTATATAGGTCTGCCCGTCCGAAGGGTGGATGAGTTATATAGGTCTGCCCGCCCGAAGGGTGGACGAGTTATATACGTCTGCCCGCCCGAAGGGTGGACGAGTTATATACGTCTGCCCGCCCGAAGGGTGCCGAGTTATATAGTGCACGAGTTATATAGGTCTGCCTGCCCGAAGGGTGGACGAGTTATATAGGTCTGCCCTCCCGAAGGGTGGACGAGTTATATAGGTCTGCCCGCCCGAAGGGTGGATGAGTTATATAGGTCTGCCCGCCCGAAGGGTGGACGAGTTATATAGGTCTGCCCGAAGGGTGGACGAGTTATATAGGTCTGCCTGCCCGAAGGGTGGACGAGTTATATAGGTCTGCCCGCCCGAAGGGTGGACGAGTTATATAGGTCTGCCCGCCCGAAGGGTGGACGAGTTATATAGGTCTGCCCCCCGAAGGGTGGACGAGTTATATAGGTCTGCCCGCCCGAAGGGTGGACGAGTTATATAGGTCTGCCCCCCCGAAGGGTGGATGAGTTATATAGGTCTGCCCGTCCGAAGGGTGGACGAGTTATATAGGTCTGCCTGCCCGAAGGGTGGACGAGTTATATAGGTCTGCCCGCCCGAAGGGGGATGAGTTATATAGGTCTGCCTGCCCGAAGGGTGGACGAGTTATATAGGTCTGCCCGCCCGAAGGGTGGACAAGTTATATGGTCTGCCCGTCCGAAGGGTGGACGAGTTATATAGGTCTTCTGCCCGAAGGGTGGACGAGTTATATAGGTCTGCCCGCCCGAAGGGTGGACGAGTTATATAGGTCTGCCCGCCCGAAGGGTGGACGAGTTATATAGGTCTGCCCGCCCGAAGGGTGGACGAGTTATATAGGTGCCTGCCCGAAGTGTGGACGAGTTATATAGGTCTGCCCCCCGAAGGGTGGATGAGTTATATAGGTCTGCCCGCCCGAAGGGTGGATGAGTTATATAGGTCTGCCTGCCCGAAGGGTGGACGAGTTATATAGGTCTGCCCGTCCGAAGGGTGGACGAGTTATATAGGTCTGCCCGCCCGAAGGGTGGATGAGTTATATAGGTCTGCCCCCCCGAAGGGTGGATGAGTTATATAGGTCTGCCCGCCCGAAGGGTGGACGAGTTATATAGGTCTGCCCGAAGGGTGGATGAGTTATATAGGTCTGCCCGAAGGGTGGACGAGTTATATAGGTCTGCCCGAAGGGTGGATGAGTTATATAGGTCTGCCCGAAGGGTGGATGAGTTATATAGGTCTGCCCGCCCGAAGGGTGGACGAGTTATATAGGTCTGCCCGAAGGGTGGAGATTATATAGGTCTGCCCGAAGGGTGGAGAGTTTATAGGTCTGCCCGAAGGGGGTGAGTTATATAGGTCTGCCCGAAGGGTGGATGAGTTATATAGGTCTGCCCGAAGGGTGGAGAGTTATATAGGTCTGCCCGAAGGGTGGAGAGTTATATAGGTCTGCCCGAAGGGTGGATGAGTTATATAGGTCTGCCCGCCCGAAGGGTGGATGAGTATATAGGTCTGCCCCCCGAAGGGTGGATGAGTTATATAGGTCTGCCCGCCCGAAGGGTGGACGAGTTATATAGGTCTGCCCGAAGGGTGGACGAGTTATATAGGTCTGCCCGAAGGGTGGACGAGTTATATAGGTCTGCCCGAAGGGTGGATGAGTTATATAGGTCTGCCCACCCGAAGGGTGGACGAGTTATATAGGTCTGCCCGTCCGAAGGGTGGACGAGTTATATAGGTCTGCCCGTCCGAAGGGTGGATGAGTTATATACGTCTGCCCGCCTGAAGGGTGGACGAGTTATATACGTCTGCCCGCCCGAAGGGTGGACGAGTTATATACGTCTGCCCGCCCGAAGGGTGGACGAGTTATATAGGTCTGCCCGCCCGAAGGGTGGACGAGTTATATAGGTCTGCCCGTCCGAAGGGTGGATGAGTTATATAGGTCTGCCCGCCCGAAGGGTGGACGAGTTATATAGGTCTGCCCGCCCGAAGGGTGGACGAGTTATATAGGTCTGCCCCCTCGAAGGGTGGATGAGTTATATACGTCTGCCCGCCCGAAGGGTGGACGAGTTATGTAGGTCTGCCCGCCCGAAGGGTGGACGAGTTATATAGGTCTGCCCGTCCGAAGGGTGGACGAGTTATATACGTATGCCTGCCCGAAAGGTGGACGAGTTATATACGTCTGCCCGCCCGAAGGGTGGACGAGTTATATACGTCTGCCCATCTGAAGACACCTGTTGATGCTTATATAAAAAAATAAAAATGGCAAAGAAAAAACCCGACATTAACAATAATTGCTATGTTTCGACGTTATATAGGTCTACCCGCCCAAAGACACATATTGATGCTTATATACAAAAATTAAAAAGGCAAAAGGGGCAGGGCGTAACACCTTGCCATTCTGCTCTATAAAATCGCCTACATTAACAATAATTGCTATGTTTCTTCGCCCCCTATGCAGGATACAGACATTCTACACGTAGAAGGGTTTGAAGTGTTGAGGAGTAATTCTACAGACCCAGATGCAGTGAGTCAGTGGCATATATTGTGTTGGAACATATTCACTCGCTTTCTTTGCAGTGTTTTGTTTTCTGTCAGATTGCATGATATAGATGTATTCAAAGAAATATTGATTCGAAAATTTGCCACCTTTAATTCAAAGAAATATTGATTCGAAAATTTGCCACCTTTAATTCAAAGAAATATTGATTCGAAAATGTGCCACCTTTAATTCAAAGAAATATTGATTCGAAAATGTGCCACCTTTAAAGTGACATGCTCATAGATGTACTGATATTATAAATACAAGTTAAATGTTCTCAGATACGCATGTATATATTTTGTTAGAATATGTTTTTTTATGTACAAATTTATTTTAGCTCGATTGCGAAACAAGTTCTTACAACTTCTATATATCACTCTCGATACCTTATTCCTGATGGAATCCATCGCCACGAGGGAGAGAGAAGAGGCATGTGTAATTGAGGACAATATAATATTTGTTTCCAAATATTCGAATACTGGAATAGTATTCGGATATTCAGACGTTCGAGCGAATATTCGAATATTGGTTGCCATCCCAAATATTAACCCATTATGTGAGATAATATGTAGACAGCTTGGGTAGCTCAGTCAATAGAGCACTCATAATGTTAGCCAGTCCCACGTTTGGAAATGCTTGAATTGCTCTGAGAATAAGAAAACTGTGTAATTTATGGTATTTAACATATTCGGGTACAATAGCAATCTGAATAATCATTTGAAGAAGATGACGTTTACGCGTAAAACAGAAATTAGGTTAGTTTGGCAATTTTTATAAGAGTTTAGTGATTTTGAGTTTTTGATAGAATTCTATCGAATATTCGAATATTCGAATACCTTCCCGACCGAATATTCGAATAGTTTAATCGCTATTCGTTGCCATCATTTTTTTTTTCAAGCCCAAATTGAGTATTTAAAGCACTGTTATGGCCATGTGTGTTTTCAATGGCGATCATAATACTTTTGGGTTTTGGTTTCAATAATTGAATGAATCTTTGCTTCAATAATTGTATTGATATTCTTATCAGTTTGTACATCCCAATTTAAATAAATTTCAATAAATTTTGTAATATTTTTGATGTTTTAATTGGTCTGTGTTTTTGTCTGCGCCACTTCTGTCGCCAATTGAAAAAAAATGGAGCCAATTTGAAAACCTTTGAGCCAATTAAAAGCCATATAGTTCACAGATAAATATTTAAAGCTATGTACCAGGTATATGACAAAACATGCCAAAAAAATTAATTTAAAGGTGGGCCAAATATTTTCGCCAATTCACAAAATTTAGCGCCAGCATTTGTTTTTTTGTCAATTGGCACCATTGGCGACCAACAGCATCAATTCATTTCCTTTATTTATTACATAAAATCTATGAGCAAGCCTCTTTAAAAGGTGTATGAGATGCTTTTAAAATGCTAAAAGCTCAAATTTGAGAATATATATCCTGCTTATAGCCGGCGACATGCGAAAAGGAACACTCATTTAATATAATTTTGACATTTGTCATTTGTGTTACCGTAAATTTCAATGATATATTGGGGTAAAGTATATCATTTAATTATGATAGTACTCAGTGTAGAAGCTACGTAGCTGTTACCATGGAAACAATATTCCGAGGCCTATCATATTGCTAAGACAGATATTAAAATATTAAAATGACTGCAGTTATTTTATGCAAATTTATTACAGCTCGTTTACGAAACAAGTTATTACAACTTATATTTAATCACTCTCGAGACCTCATTCCTGATGTAATCCATCGCCACGAGGGAGAGAGAAGAGGCAACGTGGAATATAAATGCCTTGCCTAAGGGCACAATCGTAATGGCTCCAGCAGGGTTCGAACTCCAGGCCTTTCGCACCTGAATGCAGTTGTGAACACAGCCAATTTATCTTAAATTTGTACATTTAAGAACTGATCGTTTAAAAGTTGCAGATCTCATAATAACACTGCGCAACGTTCTCAATTAGCTACATTTGGATTTGAAATTTGCAGGACCAGATTTTGAGACAGTGTTGTACACAGTCAAACCTGTGTTAGTGGTCACCTCCATTAAGCAGCCAACTTGTATTAAGCAGCCAGTTTCTAAATTCAAAATATGTTATTTTACTATACATTTCACCTCTATTAAGCAGCCACCTGTGCTAAGCAGCCACTTTCTGTGATTCCCTTGGCTGGCTGCCTAAGACAGGTTTCACTGTATTGTTGAAATATCAACGTTTGTTAATTATGTTTACGTGCCCTTGTCACATATTGCCAGGCAATTATACTTCGGCCTTCATGATATATTTCTACGCATAAGAACTTCAAACTCGGGTTATTCTGCGGTATACCACGGTTGATACTTATTATTTCGATTCTAACACGACTTACTTCTAATAATTTTAGACGAGAATCAAAGGAGTATTTTCTTCAAATGCTGTAAACTCCGCTGCATTTGGCTTTCGAAATATTCTCCCGCGTAAGGGGTGATGACGTTATTTTTTATGGAAAATATCAATCTAGTGCATAAATGAACAAAAGTTGTAACTGATCAATAATATTATTTATTTTGTCAAATAAAACTGTACAGAATAGTAACTGACTACTTAACAGAAAAACAAGACGGACAAGAGATTATCTGATTCTAAAAATAGCTCACTTCCGCGAATTCCCACTGTAGTATTTACAAACATCACGTGACTTTCATTTATAAAACTTTACACGCATTGTATAAATGGAATAGCCAAAACACGGTGCGCGCGCAGCATAGTTCAAGGTAGGTATATCGCAGAATAACCCGAGGTAGATTTTACTCTACAAGTATGTATGTTATTAGCTGGGTCGTGTTAGAATAACAACTAGTGTGATCACATTCTAACAGATTAATAGTCTAGCATTAATTATTGCTCTATTTAACCCTTTACCTACTGAGTAAATAAAATCACGTTTGCAAACAACATAGATCCAGATCAGCCGCAGTGTTTAGGATCTATGTTGTGTGTTCTTCAGCCAAGTGTTTTAACTTCACTATCCGAATAGGATGCGTCAACGGGTTAAATAGTTGTATGAAATGTCAGACAGGAACAGAACAGAAGTTTATTAAGACGTATACATATAGTATATAGTCATAATTATTTACATATTATACATTCTATTTACACATGATCAATGTAATACAAGGCAAATGACTAATAATCATTATAGTAGAATTTTTAGAGTAGAATTAGCATACATAGTTAGACAACGACTAAGTCACATGGTCCAATGAAAAAGCCATATTTCTCGCTTCTAAATCATATAGACGCGACCTACTTATGTACGTTGTCTAAGAGATGATGTTATTTGATGGACATAATGCATCATGTTATTTGATGGACATAATGCATCATGTTATTTGATGGACATAATAAATCATGTTATTTAATGAGATGATGCATCATGTTATTTGATGGACATAATAAATCATGTTATTTGATGGACATAATAAATCATGTTATTTGATGGACATAATAAATCATGTTATTTGATGGAGTTAATAAATCATGTTATTTGATGGACATAATAAATCATGTTATTTGATGGAGTTAATAAATCATGTTATTTGAGGGAGATGGTGCATCATGTTATTTGATGGAGTTAATAAATCAGGTTATTTGATGGAGATGGTGCATCATGGTATTTGATGGACATAATAAATCATGTTATTTGATGAGATGATGCATCATGTTATTTGATGGAGTTAATAAATCATGTTATTTGATGGACATAATAAATCATGTTATTTGATGAGATGATGCATCATGTTATTTGATGGAGTTAATAAATCATGTTATTTGATGGACATAATAAATCATGTTATTTGATGGAGTTAATAAATCATGTTATTTGATGAGATGGTGCATCATGTTATTTGATGGACATAATAAATCATGTTATTTGATGGAGATAATAAATCATGTTATTTGATGGAGTTAATAAATCAGGTTATTTGATGGAGATAATAAATCATGTTATTTGATGGACATAATGCATCATGTTATTTGATGAGATGATGCATCCTGTTATTTGATGGAGTTAATAAATCATGTTATTTGATGGACATAATAAATCATGTTATTTGATGGAGTTAATAAATCATGTTATTTGATGGAGTTAATAAATCAGGTTATTTGATGGAGTTAATAAATCAGGTTATTTGATGGAGTTAATAAATCATGTTATTTGATGGACATAATGCATCATGTTATTTGATGAGATGATGCATCATGTTATTTGATGGAGTTAATAAATCATGTTATTTGATGGACATAATAAATCATGTTATTTGATGGAGTTAATAAATCATGTTATTTGATGAGATGGTGCATCATGTTATTTGATGGACATAATAAATCATGTTATTTGATGGAGTTAATAAATCATGTTATTTGATGGACATAATGCATCATGTTATTTGATGGAGTTAATAAATCATGTTATTTGATGGAGTTAATAAATCATGATATTTGATGGACATAATAAATCATGTTATTTGATGGACATAATAAATCATGTTATTTGATGGAGTTAATAAATCATGTTATTTGATGGACATAATAAATCATGTTATTTGATGGAGTTAATAAATCATGTTATTTGATGAGATGGTGCATCATGTTATTTGATGGACATAATAAATCATGTTATTTGATGGAGATGGTGCATCATGTTATTTGATGGAGTTAATAAATCATGTTATTTGATGGACATAATAAATCATGTTATTTGATGGAGTTAATAAATCAGGTTATTTGATGGACATAATGCATCATGTTATTTAATGAGATGATGCATCATGTTATTTGATGGAGTTAATAAATCATGTTATTTGATGGACATAATAAATCATGTTATTTGATGGAGTTAATAAATCATGTTATTTGATGGAGTTAATAAATCATGTTATTTGATGGAGTTAATACATCATGTTATTTGATGGAGTTAATAAATCATGTTATTTGATGGAGTTAATAAATCATGTTAATAAATCATGTTATTTGATGGAGTTAATAAATCATGTTATTTGATGGACATAATGCATCATGTTATTTGATGAGATGATGCATCATGTTATTTGATGGAGTTAATAAATCATGTTATTTGATGGACATAATGCATCATGTTATTTGATGAGATGATGCATCATGTTATTTGATGGAGTTAATAAATCATGTTATTTGATGGACATAATGCATCATGTTATTTGATGAGATGATGCATCATGTTATTTGATGGAGTTAATAAATCATGTTATTTGATGGACATAATAAATCATGTTATTTGATGGACATAATGCATCATGTTATTTGATGAGATGATGCATCATGTTATTTGATGGAGTTAATAAATCATGTTATTTGATGGACATAATGCATCATGTTATTTGATGGACATAATGCATCATGTTATTTGATGGACATAATGCATCATGTTATTTGATGGACATAATGCATCATGTTACCCCTTTGGGGATGAAACATAAAAATTACAAAAACAGTCCAGTAGATTTTGTTCAAAATTCAGATCTTTGTAATCAAATTAAGGTTTGTATGTTGAACATTCAAGATTTTTTGTTCAAAATTTAAGTTGTTATGTTCAAATTTGTTATTGTTATGTTCAAAATTCTGATTGTGTATATGCATGTGTTTGTGGGGTGTATATACATGTGTTTGTGGGATATATGCATGTGTTTGTGGGGTATATATGAATGTGTTTGTGGGATATATGCATGTGTTTGTGGGGTGTATATACATGTGTTTGTGGGATATATGCATGTGTTTGTGGGGTGTATATACATGTGTTTGTGGGATATATGCATGTGTTTGTGGGGTATATATGAATGTGTTTGTGGGATATATGCATGTGTTTGTGGGGTATATATGCATGTGTTTGTGGGATATATGCATGTGTTTGTGGGGTGTATATACATGTGTTTGTGGGGTATATATGCATGTGTTTGTGGGGTATATATGCATGTGTTTGTGGGATATATGCATGTGTGTTCTTGTTTTTTAGCATGACATACCAGTGCACAATATAAACTTCAACTATGTATTGAGGACATTTTATTCTGTCCAAGCCTCTGTAGTTTTAATTATTTCTTTAATGAATCAATGTTATGGATCCTGTATATCTGAGTGTATGGATCCTGTATATCCGAGTGTATGGATCCTGTATATCCGAGTGTATGGATCCCGTATATCCGAGTGTATGGATCCTGTATATCCGAGTGTATGGATCCTGTATATCCGAGTGTATGGATCCTGTATATCTGAGTGTATGGATCCTGTATATCCGAGTGTATGGATCCTGTATATCCGAGTGTATGGATCCTGTATATCCAAGTGTATGGATCCTGTATATCTGAGTGTATGGATCCTGTATATCCGAGTGTATGGATCCTGTATATCCGAGTGTATGGATTCTGTATATCCGAGTGTATGGATCCTGTATATCCGAGTGTATGGATCCTGTATATCCGAGTGTATGGATCCTGTATATCCGAGTGTATGGATTCTGTATATCCGAGTGTATGGATCCTGTATATCCGAGTGTATGGATCCTGTATATCCGAGTGTATGGATCCCGTATAGCTGAGTGTATGGATTCCGTATATCCGAGTGTATGGATCCCGTATATCCGAGTGTATGGATCCTGTATATCCGAGTGTATGGATCCTGTATATCCGAGTGTATGGATCCCGTATATCCGAGTGTATGGATTCCGTATATCCGAGTGTATGGATCCCGTATATCCGAGTGTATGGATTCTGTATATCCGAGTGTATGGATCCCGTATATCCGAGTGTATGGATCCTGTATATCCGAGTGTATGGATCCCGTATATCCGAGTGTATGGATCCCGTATATCCGAGTGTATGGATCCTGTATATCCGAGTGTATGGATCCCGTATATCCGAGTGTATGGATCCCGTATATCCGAGTGTATGGATCCCGTATATCCGAGTGTATGGATTACAAATATCCGAGTGTATGGATCCCGTATATCTGAGTGTATGGATCCCGTATATCCAAGTGTATGGATCCTGTATATCCGAGTGTATGGATCCCGTATATCCGAGTGTATGGATTACAAATATCCGAGTGTATGGATCCCGTATATCTGAGTGTATGGATCCCGTATATCCAAGTGTATGGATCCTGTATATCCGAGTATGGATCCCGTATATCCAAGTGTATGGATCCCGTATATCCGAGTGTATGGATCCCGTATATCCGAGTGTATGGATCCCGTATATCTGGGTGTAAGGATCGCTTATATATGCGCGTATGGATCCCATATATCCGAATGTATGGATATCAGAGTATATTGGAGTGTATAGATATCAGAGTATATTGGAGTGTATGGATATCAGAGTATATAGGAGTTTATGGATATCAAGAGTATATAGGAGTTTATGGATATCAGAGTATATTGGAGTTTATGGATATCAGAGTATATAGGAGTTTATGGATATCAAGAGTATATTAGAGTTTATGGATATCAGAGTATATTGGAGTTTATGGATATCAGAGTATATTGGAGTTTATGGATATCAGAGTATATTGGAGTTTATGGATATCAGAGTATATTGGAGTTTATGGATATCAGAGTATATTGGAGTTTATGGATATCAGAGTATATTGGAGTTTATGGATATCAGAGTATATTGGAGTTTATGGATATCAGAGTATATTGGAGTTTATTGGAGTTTATGGATATCAGAGTATATTGGAGTTTATGGATATCAGAGTATATTGGAGTTTATGGATATCAGAGTATATAGGAGTTTATGGATATCAGAGTATATAGGAGTTTATGGATATCAGAGTATATTGGAGTTTATGGATATCAGAGTATATTGGAGTTTATGGATATCAGAGTATATTGGAGTTTATGGATATCAGAGTATATTGGAGTTTATGGATATCAGAGTATATAGGAGTTTATGGATATCAGAGTATATTGGAGTTTATGGATATCAGAGTATATTGGAGTTTATGGATATCAGAGTATATAGGAGTTTATGGATATCAGAGTATATAGGAGTTTATGGATATCAGAGTATATAGGAGTTTATGGATATCAGAGTATATAGGTGTTTATGGATATCAGAGTATATTGGAGTTTATGGATATCAGAGTATATAGGAGTGTATGGATATCAGAGTATATTGGAGTTTATGGATATCAGAGTATATTGGAGTTTATGGATATCAGAGTATATTGGAGTTTATGGATATCAGAGTATATAGGAGTTTATGGATATCAGAGTATATTGGAGTTTATGGATATCAGAGTATATAGGAGTTTATGGATATCAGAGTATATAGGAGTTTATGGATATCAGAGTATATTGGAGTGTATGGATATCAGAGTATATTGGAGTTTATGGATATCAGAGTATATTGGAGTGTATGGATATCAGAGTATATAGGAGTTTATGGATATCAAGAGTATATTGGAGTTTATGGATATCAGAGTATATTGGAGTTTATGGATATCAGAGTATATTGGAGTTTATGGATATCAGAGTATATAGGAGTTTATGGATATCAGAGTATATAGGAGTTTATGGATATCAGAGTATATTGGAGTTTATGGATATCAGAGTATATTGGAGTTTATGGATATCAGAGTATATAGGAGTTTATGGATATCAGAGTATATTGGAGTTTATGGATATCAGAGTATATTGGAGTGTATGGATATCAGAGTATATTGGAGTTTATGGATATCAGAGTATATAGGAGTTTATGGATATCAAGAGTATATTAGAGTTTATGGATATCAGAGTATATTGGAGTTTATGGATATCAGAGTATATTGGAGTTTATGGATATCAGAGTATATTGGAGTTTATGGATATCAGAGTATATAGGAGTTTATGGATATCAGAGTATATAGGAGTTTATGGATATCAGAGTATATTGGAGTTTATGGATATCAAATATATTGGAGTATATAGGAGTTTATGGATATCAGAGTATATAGGAGTTTATGGATATCAGAGTATATAGGAGTTTATGGATATCAGAGTATATAGGAGTTTATGGATATCAGAGTATATAGGAGTTTATGGATATCAGAGTATATTGGAGTTTATGGATATCAGAGTATATAGGAGTTTATGATATCAGAGTATATTGGAGTTTATGGATATCAGAGTATATGGAGTGTATTGGAGTTTATGGATATCAGAGTATATTGGAGTTTATGGATATCAGAGTATATTGGAGTTTATGGATATCAGAGTATATTGGAGTTTATGGATATCAGATTATATTGGAGTTTATGGATATCAGAGTATATTGGAGTTTATGGATATCAGAGTATATTGGAGTTTATGGATATCAGAGTATATTGGAGTTTATGGATATCAGATTATATTGGAGTTTATGGATATCAGAGTATATTGGAGTTTATGGATATCAGATTATATTGGAGTTTATGGATATCAGAGTATATTGGAGTTTATGGATATCAGAGTATATTGGAGTTTATGGATATCAGAGTATATTGGAGTTTATGGATATCAGAGTATATTGGAGTTTATGGATATCAGAGTATATTGGAGTTTATGGATATCAGAGTATATAGGAGTGTATGGATTCCGTCCCGCGGGATAATGTCCTAACCTCGTTTAGAGCGCATTATAGTAACAAATAAGGTTGACTAATGACCGAATATATATAAGACCACCTCCGTGGTCGAGTGGTTATGGTCGCTGACTTGTATACCACTGTAACCTATCCTTACTGATGGTCTCCGTGGTTGAGTGGTTATGGTCGCTGACTTGTATACCACTGTAACCTATCAGCACTGATGTTCACTGGTTCTCCGTGGTCGAGTGGTTATGGTCGCTGACTTGTATACCACTGTAACCTATCATCACTGATGTTATCGGGTTTGAAGTTGTCAAACTCAGATTTCAATCGACCTGATTGGCTAATTCCGTAATTTGGGCAACCAATCAGAAAGTTGGAAACTGAATTTGAAATGTTTAGTTTAATTACATTTTATTGCTCGATTCGTTTTACATATACATTTTGTGAATACAAAACATGACAAATTAAAGAAAGGCAAAATTGTCGGTCCGCAAGTTCTAGCAAGATCAGTTACCTCCCTTCCCGAATATAAACGTTTCATAATTAACCTTCAGAAGAGAAGAAGAAATGCATCCATAGGCTACTGTTTTTTTTTTCAGAATGACGTGTCGCGCATGCTACAATTCTCCAGTATTGCCAATGAGAAAGGCTTGGATGCACAGAATTTCCAGTGTAAAGGTTGTTTACGAGCTGTTGGTCTGAGTAGGTGTCATTTCATTCATCGTTAGAATGTATATTAATGGTGTGTGAATTGTTCCTTGTTTGAAATTATAGTCAGAATGTATTCTCTGTAAGGGTTATTTTTAATATATTATCAATAACCCATTTGTCTAAATCAATGATTGGCTCTTCAATCACCAAATAACGTGTTAATTATCATGTTTAAATGAATGATTGGCTCTTCTCCCACCAAATAACATGTTAATTATCATGTTTAAATGAATGATTGGCTCTTCAATCACCAAATAACGTGTTAATTATCATGTTTAAATGAATGATTGGCTCATCTCCCACCAAATAAATTTTATACATGTGAAGTAAAGTATTTGTTTATTATAGTGTCACCCCTATTTAAAGGGCCAGTCATTATTGACTTATTAGACACCATTTTTTTAAGAACAACAGTACCTCACGATTTCTATGCTTGTAGGCCAGGCTTGTAGGCAATCGGTAACCATTATTGAACTAACTGGCGGCTCACCAACCGGCCAATTCAGAGCGAATCCCTTATGAACCCCTTCTCATACAATTTTCATTACAAAAACATTTACACGTGTGCGTGCGTATGTGGGGGGCATACGCGTGCGAATGCGCGTGCACGACGCTTCCTAAAAAGACTTGTTAATATAGATTTTGGATGAGTCATCGGTTTAAAGTTGCATCGGAAAAACTATCATATGAGTTGTTTTAGTATGGGGTACCGAGGGATCGAACCATCGCCACCTGGATTGCAAGTCCAGCATGTTACCACTGGACCGCTGATCCGCTACGACACATTACATTTGTTGACAACTTTCACATTTAAAGCATTATTACTTAATAATTATATAGTATAAGCAGTATTTGGGAAGCCTCGGGTATGTAGGTTTGACGGAGGTTACTATTGCTGTTTGCTATATTTCAGTATTTGGGAAGCCTCGGGTACTCGGGTATGTAGGTTTGATGGAGGTTACTATTGCTGTTTGCTATATTTCAGTATTTGGGAAGCCTCGGGTATGTAGGTTTGATGGAGGTTACTATTGCTGTTTGCTATATTTCAGTATTTGGGAAGCCTCGGGTATGTAGGTTTGATGGAGGTTACTATTGCTGTTTGCTATATTTCAGTATTTGGGAAGCCTCGGGTATGTAGGTTTGACGGAGGTTACTATTGCTGTTTGCTATATTTCAGTATTTGGGAAGCCTCGGGTACTCGGGTATGTAGGTTTGATGGAGGTTACTATTGCTGTTTGCTATATTTCAGTATTTGGGAAGCCTCGGGTATGTAGGTTTGATGGAGGTTACTATTGCTGTTTGGTATATTTCAGTATTTGGGAAGCCTCGGGTATGTAGGTTTGATGGAGGTTACTATTGCTGTTTGCTATATTTCAGTATTTGGGAAGCCTCGGGTATGTAGGTTTGATGGAGGTTACTATTGCTGTTTGCTATATTTCAGTATTTGGGAAGCCTCGGGTATGTAGGTTTGACGGAGGTTACTATTGCTGTTTGGTATATTTCAGTATTTGGGAAGCCTCGGGTATGTAGGTTTGATGGAGGTTACTATTGCTGTTTGCTATATTTCAGTATTTGGGAAGCCTCGGGTATGTAGGTTTGATGGAGGTTACTATTGCTGTTTGCTATATTTCAGTATTTGGGAAGCCTCGGGTATGTAGGTTTGATGGAGGTTACTATTGCTGTTTGCTATATTTCAGTATTTGGGAAGCCTCGGGTATGTAGGTTTGATGGAGGTTACTATTGCTGTTTGCTATATTTCAGTATTTGGGAAGCCTCGGGTATGTAGGTTTGATGGAGGTTACTATTGCTGTTTGCTATATTTCAGTATTTGGGAAGCCTCGGGTATCGGGTATGTAGGTTTGATGGAGGTTACTATTGCTGTTTGCTATATTTCAGTATTTGGGAAGCCTCGGGTATGTAGGTTTGATGGAGGTTACTATTGCTGTTTGCTATATTTCAGTATTTGGGAAGCCTCGGGTATGTAGGTTTGATGGAGGTTACTATTGCTGTTTGCTATATTTCAGTATTTGGGAAGCCTCGGGTATGTAGGTTTGACGGAGGTTACTATTGCTGTTTGTATATTTCAGTATTTGGGAAGCCTCGGGTATGTAGGTTTGATGGAGGTTACTATTGCTGTTTGCTATATTTCAGTATTTGGGAAGCCTCGGGTACTCGGGTATGTAGGTTTGATGGAGGTTACTATTGCTGTTTGGTATATTTCAGTATTTGGGAAGCCTCGGGTATGTAGGTTTGACGGAGGTTACTATTGCTGTTTGCTATATTTCAGTATTTGGGAAGCCTCGGGTATGTAGGTTTGATGGAGGTTACTATTGCTGTTTGCTATATTTCAGTATTTGGGAAGCCTCGGGTATGTAGGTTTGATGGAGGTTACTATTGCTGTTTGCTATATTTCAGTATTTGGGATGCCTCGGGTACTCGGGTATGTAGGTTTGACGGAGGTTACTATTGCTGTTTGGTATATTTCAGTATTTGGGAAGCCTCGGGTATGTAGGTTTGATGGAGGTTACTATTGCTGTTTGCTATATTTCAGTATTTGGGAAGCCTCGGGTATGTAGGTTTGACGGAGGTTACTATTGCTGTTTGCTATATTTCAGTATTTGGGAAGCCTCGGGTATGTAGGTTTGACGGAGGTTACTATTGCTGTTTGCTATATTTCAGTATTTGGGAAGCCTCGGGTATGTAGGTTTGATGGAGGTTACTATTGCTGTTTGCTATATTTCAGTATTTGGGAAGCCTCGGGTATGTAGGTTTGATGGAGGTTACTATTGCTGTTTGCTATATTTCAGTATTTGGGAAGCCTCGGGTATGTAGGTTTGATGGAGGTTACTATTGCTGTTTGCTATATTTCAGTATTTGGGAAGCCTCGGGTATGTAGGTTTGATGGAGGTTACTATTTGCTATATTTCAGTATTGGGAGCTCGGGTATGTAGGTTTGACGGAGGTTACTATTGCTGTTTGCTATATTTCAGTATTTGGGAAGCCTCGGGTATGTAGGTTTGATGGAGGTTACTATTGCTGTTTGGTATATTTCAGTATTTGGGAAGCCTCGGGTATGTAGGTTTGATGGAGGTTACTATTGCTGTTTGCTATATTTCAGTATTTGGGAAGCCTCGGGTATGTAGGTTTGATGGAGGTTACTATTGCTGTTTGCTATATTTCAGTATTTGGGAAGCCTCGGGTATGTAGGTTTGATGGAGGTTACTATTGCTGTTTGCTATATTTCAGTATTTGGGAAGCCTCGGGTATGTAGGTTTGATGGAGGTTACTATTGCTGTTTGCTATATTTCAGTATTTGGGAAGCCTCGGGTATGTAGGTTTGATGGAGGTTACTATTGCTGTTTGCTATATTTCAGTATTTGGGAAGCCTCGGGTATGTAGGTTTGATGGAGGTTACTATTGCTGTTTGGTATATTTCAGTATTTGGGAAGCCTCGGGTATGTAGGTTTGATGGAGGTTACTATTGCTGTTTGCTATATTTCAGTATTTGGGAAGCCTCGGGTAGGTTTTTGATGGAGGTTACTATTGCTGTTTGGTATATTTCAGTATTTGGGATGCCTCGGTGTATGTAGGTTTGATGGAGGTTACTATTGCTGTTTGCTATATTTCAGTATTTGGGAAGCCTCGGGTATGTAGGTTTGATGGAGGTTACTATTGCTGTTTGCTATATTTCAGTATTTGGGAAGCCTCGGGTATGTAGGTTTGATGGAGGTTACTATTGCTGTTTGGTATATTTCAGTATTTGGGAAGCCTCGGGTATGTAGGTTTGATGGAGGTTACTATTGCTGTTTGCTATATTTCAGTATTTGGGAAGCCTCGGGTATGTAGGTTTGATGGAGGTTACTATTGCTGTTTGCTATATTTCAGTATTTGGGAAGCCTCGGGTATGTAGGTTTGATGGAGGTTACTATTGCTGTTTGCTATATTTCAGTATTTGGGAAGCCTCGGGTATGTAGGTTTGATGGAGGTTACTATTGCTGTTTGGTATATTTCAGTATTTGGGAAGCCTCGGGTACTGGGTATGTAGGTTTGATGGAGGTTACTATTGCTGTTTGGTATATTTCAGTATTTGGGAAGCCTCGGGTATGTAGGTTTGATGGAGGTTACTATTGCTGTTTGCTATATTTCAGTATTTGGGAAGCCTCGGGTATGTAGGTTTGATGGAGGTTACTATTGCTGTTTGCTATATTTCAGTATTTGGGAAGCCTCGGGTACTCGGGTATGTAGGTTTGATGGAGGTTACTATTGCTGTTTGGTATATTTCAGTATTTGGGAAGCCTCGGGTATGTAGGTTTGATGGAGGTTACTATTGCTGTTTGCTATATTTCAGTATTTGGGAAGCCTCGGGTACTCGGGTATGTAGGTTTGATGGAGGTTACTATTGCTGTTTGGTATATTTCAGTATTTGGGAAGCCTCGGGTATGTAGGTTTGACGGAGGTTACTATTGCTGTTTGCTATATTTCAGTATTTGGGAAGCCTCGGGTATGTAGGTTTGATGGAGGTTACTATTGCTGTTTGCTATATTTCAGTATTTGGGAAGCCTCGGGTATGTAGGTTTGATGGAGGTTACTATTGCTGTTTGCTATATTTCAGTATTTGGGATGCCTCGGGTACTCGGGTATGTAGGTTTGACGGAGGTTACTATTGCTGTTTGGTATATTTCAGTATTTGGGAAGCCTCGGGTATGTAGGTTTGATGGAGGTTACTATTGCTGTTTGCTATATTTCAGTATTTGGGAGGCCTCGGGTATGTAGGTTTGACGGAGGTTACTATTGCTGTTTGCTATATTTCAGTATTTGGGAAGCCTCGGGTATGTAGGTTTGATGGAGGTTACTATTGCTGTTTGGTATATTTCAGTATTTGGGAAGCCTCAGGTATGTAGGTTTGATGGAGGTTACTATTGCTGTTTGCTATATTTCAGTATTTGGGAAGCCTCGGGTACTCGGGTATGTAGGTTTGATGGAGGTTACTATTGCTGTTTGGTATATTTCAGTATTTGGGAAGCCTCGGGTATGTAGGTTTGATGGAGGTTACTATTGCTGTTTGCTATATTTCAGTATTTGGGAAGCCTCGGGTATGTAGGTTTGATGGAGGTTACTATTGCTGTTTGCTATATTTCAGTATTTGGGAAGCCTCGGGTATGTAGGTTTGATGGAGGTTACTATTGCTGTTTGCTATATTTCAGTATTTGGGAAGCCTCGGGTATGTAGGTTTGATGGAGGTTACTATTTGCTATATTTCAGTATTTGGGATGACTCGGGTATGTAGGTTTGATGGAGGTTACTATTGCTGTTTGCTATATTTCAGTATTTGGGAAGCCTCGGGTATGTAGGTTTGATGGAGGTTACTATTGCTGTTTGGTATATTTCAGTATTTGGGAAGCCTCGGGTATGTAGGTTTGATGGAGGTTACTATTGCTGTTTGCTATATTTCAGTATTTGGGAAGCCTCGGGTAGGTTTGATGGAGGTTACTATTGCTGTTTGGTATATTTCAGTATTTGGGATGCCTCGGGTACTCGGGTATGTAGGTTTGATGGAGGTTACTATTGCTGTTTGCTATATTTCAGTATTTGGGAAGCCTCGGGTATGTAGGTTTGATGGAGGTTACTATTGCTGTTTGCTATATTTCAGTATTTGGGAAGCCTCGGGTATGTAGGTTTGATGGAGGTTACTATTGCTGTTTGGTATATTTCAGTATTTGGGAAGCCTCGGGTATGTAGGTTTGATGGAGGTTACTATTGCTGTTTGCTATATTTCAGTATTTGGGAAGCCTCGGGTATGTAGGTTTGATGGAGGTTACTATTGCTGTTTGCTATATTTCAGTATTTGGGAAGCCTCGGGTATGTAGGTTTGATGGAGGTTACTATTGCTGTTTGCTATATTTCAGTATTTGGGAAGCCTCGGGTATGTAGGTTTGATGGAGGTTACTATTGCTGTTTGGTATATTTCAGTATTTGGGAAGCCTCGGGTATGTAGGTTTGATGGAGGTTACTATTGCTGTTTGCTATATTTCAGTATTTGGGAAGCCTCGGGTATGTAGGTTTGATGGAGGTTACTATTGCTGTTTGCTATATTTCAGTATTTGGGAAGCCTCGGGTATGTAGGTTTGATGGAGGTTACTATTGCTGTTTGCTATATTTCAGTATTTGGGATGCCTCGGGTAATGTAGGTTTGACGGAGGTTACTATTGCTGTTTGGTATATTTCAGTATTTGGGAAGCCTCGGGTATGTAGGTTTGATGGAGGTTACTATTGCTGTTTGGTATATTTCAGTATTTGGGAAGCCTCGGGTACTCGGTATGTAGGTTTGATGGAGGTTACTATTGCTGTTTGGTATATTTCAGTATTTGGGAAGCCTCGGGTATGTAGGTTTGATGGAGGTTACTATTGCTGTTTGCTATATTTCAGTATTTGGGAAGCCTCGGGTATGTAGGTTTGATGGAGGTTACTATTGCTGTTTGCTATATTTCAGTATTTGGGAAGCCTCGGGTATGTAGGTTTGATGGAGGTTACTATTGCTGTTTGCTATATTTCAGTATTTGGGAAGCCTCGGGTATGTAGGTTTGATGGAGGTTACTATTGCTGTTTGCTATATTTCAGTATTTGGGAAGCCTCGGGTATGTAGGTTTGATGGAGGTTACTATTGCTGTTTGCTATATTTCAGTATTTGGGAAGCCTCGGGTATGTAGGTTTGATGGAGGTTACTATTGCTGTTTGCTATATTTCAGTATTTGGGAAGCCTCGGGTATGTAGGTTTGATGGAGGTTACTATTGCTGTTTGCTATATTTCAGTATTTGGGAAGCCTCGGTATGTAGGTTTGATGGAGGTTACTATTGCTGTTTGCTATATTTCAGTATTTGGGAAGCCTCGGTATGTAGGTTTGACGGAGGTTACTATTGCTGTTTGGTATATTTCAGTATTTGGGAAGCCTCGGGTATGTAGGTTTGATGGAGGTTACTATTGCTGTTGGTATATTTCAGTATTTGGGAAGCCTCGGGTATGTAGGTTTGATGGAGGTTACTATTGCTGTTTGGTATATTTCAGTATTTGGGAAGCCTCGGGTATGTAGGTTTGATGGAGGTTACTATTGCTGTTTGCTATATTTCAGTATTTGGGAAGCCTCGGGTATGTAGGTTTGATGGAGGTTACTATTGCTGTTTGCTATATTTCAGTATTTGGGAAGCCTCGGGTATGTAGGTTGATGGAGGTTACTATTGCTGTTTGTATATTTCAGTATTTGGGAAGCCTCGGGTATGTAGGTTTGATGGAGGTTACTATTGCTGTTTGCTATATTTCAGTATTTGGGAAGCCTCGGGTATGTAGGTTTGATGGAGGTTACTATTGCTGTTTGCTATATTTCAGTATTTGGGAAGCCTCGGGTATGTAGGTTTGATGGAGGTTACTATTGCTGTTTGGTATATTTCAGTATTTGGGAGGCCTCGGGTATGTAGGTTTGATGGAAGGTACTATTGCTGTTTGTTATATTTCAGTATTTGGGAAGCCTCAGGTATGTAGGTTTGACGGAGGTTACTATTGCTGTTTGGTATATTTCAATATTTGGGAAGCCTCGGGTATGTAGGTTTGACGGAGGTTACTATTGCTGTTTGCTATATTTCAGTATTTGGGAGGCCTCGTGTATGTAGGTTTGATGGAGGTTACTATTGCTGTTTGCTATATTTCAGTATTTGGGAAGCCTCGGGTATGTAGGTTTGATGGAGGTTACTATTGCTGTTTGCTATATTTCAGTATTTGGTAAGCCTCGGGTATGTAAGTTTGACGGAGGTTACTATTGCTATGAATGCCATGAGAATGATGTATACTACATTCCGGCTCTCATCATCCATAACTGGGACTTTAGAAAACATAAAGGTAAATGTGATGCATTCGGTTAAAAAATTCTTTGCAATCAGGGGTCATTCTAGAGGGCCAATTGGGCAAAATAGTCGCCCTAGGGACCCTGACTTCGCTGTCTAGTGGCCCCACTTCTCCCTAAAAAAAAAAGTAATTTGTCCAGAAAGATACACTGGCCCATTATAAAGCACTCCTTGTATTCAAATGTCATACAGTGTATTTGAACCCTATTTTGCAGAAATTTATAAAAGACCACCATTCAAGGACACAATCGCGCTCTTTCTCAATTCTCCCAAAAAATGTGACCTAGAACGAGCCCTGGCAATATTTGGGAAAATAGAAATTACTCAAGGTCGTACTCCTTGGTATTATCATCAATTGCTGTGACTTCAGAAAACATAAAACATGTTTCCGTTGTGACTCCCAAAATTCTTTGCAGTATCTGGAAGGTAATTCAAATGGCAAGGTCTTGTATTGTCGTCCATAACTGCAAAATCAGAAAACATAAATATGCTTTATAAATTATGTATCAATTTACTTAAATTTAATTTGTACTTAAATTTAAAAGTTTAGAGATAATTCCAATTTATTTTACAAGTCGTGGTAGCGCGTTCGCCTCCGGTACGAATGGTCCAGAGTTTGCGCCCAGCTTGTAGCCGTTACGATTTACCCTTAAGGAAGGCATTTAAATTCCACATACATTGCCTTTTCTCCCTCGTGGCGATGCATTCCATCATGAATGAGGAGTTTGATTAACAAAATTGAAAGAACTTGTTTCACAATGAAGCTAAACTAAATTTGTATGAAATAATTTTTTTATTTCAACAGATTTACCATGTTTGTGTCTAGAAACAGTGTGTGTTATACGTTTATTTATCGTCGCTACCGGCATTCCATATGAGCGACGCCTCTTGAAGAGATTAGTCATTTTAGGTTTTTGGAGGATAGTGCAATGATACAGACAGAGACCCATTCCAGAGTCTCCTCTGGCTCTTTTACGTACACGGTGTAAAGCACCGACACGAGACCTCGGTTTAACGTTCCATCTGAGAGACTGTTAATTTTTATTAGGGTCAGACGGAGGATCGAACCTGCGATCCCTGGATTACCAGTCCAGCGTGTTACCACTGGACTACAGATCCGTCTGTGTCTAGAAACAATGACCTTGGGCAGTTTTTTATGTTGGAGAAAGGAGGACAAATATCCGGAACTTTGGTCTTTATTCCACAATCTATTCATATTACATGTATTTTAGTCGCTAAAAAGAACCTGGAGTTTCTTATTGACAAGGAGGAACAACCGTACCTAAACATAGATGAGATGAACTCTAGATTATATGATCATGTACAAGAAATGCAGGAAATGCAGGTACATTTTAACTCTAAATTATACGATCATGTACAAGAAATACAGGTACATTTAAACTATAGATTATACGATCATGTACAACAAATACAGGTACATTTAAACTATAGATTATATGATCATGTACAAGAAATGCAGGAAATACAGGTACATTTAAACTATAGATTATACGATCATGTACAACAAATACAGGTACATTTAAACTATAGATTATACGATCATGTACAAGAAATACAGGTACATTTAAACTATAGATTATACGATCATGTACAACAAATACAGGTACATTTAAACTCTAGATTATACGATCATGTACAAGAAATACAGGTACATTTAAACTATAGATTATACGATCATGTACAAGAAATACAGGTACATTTAAACTAGATTATACGATCATGTACAAGAAATACAGGTACATTTAAACTATAGATTATACGATCATGTACAAGAAATACAGGTACATTTAAACTATAGATTATACGATCATGTACAAGAAATACAGGTACTTTTAAACTATAGATTATACGATCATGTACAAGAAATACAGGTACATTTAAACTCTAGATTATACGATCATGTACAAGAAATACAGCTACATTTAAACTCTAGATTATACGATCAATTTTAGATTGGTTATAACTACAGTCAAACCTGTCTTAGGCAGCCGGCCAGGGAATCGCAAAATGTTGTTGCTTAGCACAGGTGGTTGCTTAATAGAGGTCAAATGTATAATAAAACAACATATTGGGAATATGGAAACTGGCTGCTTAATACAGGTTGGCTGCTTAATAGAGGTAAAATGTATAATAAAACAGCCTATTGGGAACTCAGGTTTGACTGTATATAATGTGTTAATCATTTACATATTGGAGGATAGTGTATGATACAGAACACCCAGATATTCAGCATCCAAGGATTCCTTTACATTGCCGGTGTATACAGTCAAACCTGAGTTAGTGGTCACCTCCATTAAGCAGTCAACCTGCATTAAGCAACCAGTTTCCAGATTCCCAATATGCTGTTTTATTACACATTTGACCTAATACAGTTTGGCTGCTTAATGGAGGTGACTACTAACTCAGGTTTGACTGTATACACCGGCAATGTAAAGGAATCCTTGGATGCGGAATATGGTGTTCTGTATACTTTATGTTTGACTGTATAGTTAAACATTGTTATATGAATGTGACCAGAATAGGATCACTTATTCTCGGTCAATCTCCTCACGACGTGCACGCCGTGACCGGGGCACATTCCGCAGCAGCAGCGTAGGATTCTGGGATCTTCTGGTCGTCGATCTTGCGAAGGGGGAAGCTCACCAGCATGTGGACCCACGGCTATGGCACATCAGGACAGATCTTTCTCTTCCTTCTTCTACTTCTCCGGCGGATAGACGAGACAGCGGACCTGAGGGAGCGGCAACGGTCGTGGCATCCACGCTCCCCTGAGTGACAACCGACGACCAGATGTCTGCGGGGTGTCAACAGTGAGGAGGGTGGCCCTACAAAGGACCCATTCAAAAGAAGAAACAGGACTTGTCACCCTGCGAAGAAAGAAGTTGCCTTCCCAGTTGTCTACATAAACAACTTAGAGATATCTACATAAACTTCTTAGAGAAACCAGTCACCCAAATGCATTTATGCGGTGGCGACTATAAATAAACTTACATCAGCAGCAGATCACTTATTTTGTTGACTATTTCATGAATTTTGTGTTCCAGGCACTCCGATTGCAGTTGATACTATTGAAGACCTATTTATATACGTGTAAACAGTCGATCGCCGAAGATCTGCGTAGACTAGTCTGGCCCAGAGATTACCTCTACGAGAATAAAGAACTTTATTCTTTAGCTGTAAGCTGCCAACTGTCTTTATCTGTTTATGGTTTACATAATAATCTTTAGCTGTAAGCTGCCAACTGTCTTTATCTGTTTATGGTTTACATAATAATCTTTAGCTGTAAGCTGCCAACTGTCTTTATCTGTTTATGGTTTACATAATTATCTTCAGCTGTAAGCTGCCAACTGTCTTTATCTGTTTATGGTTTACATAATAATCTTTAGCTGTAAGCTGCCAACTGTCTTTATCTGTTTATGGTTTACATAATAATTTTTTTATTATTTTTATTTACCGTTGCCTCTTAGTTAGTCAAAAAGGACGACGCATTCAGAAGTATTTTGGGGGGGGGATAGTACAATATACAGATCCCTAGTTCTTTTCCATGCCAAGTGTATAGGACCGATACATGAGACTGCAGTTTATAGTCCCATCTAATAGACTGTTAATATTATTAGCCTCAGATGGGGATCATATCTACAGTCATATTCAACCAATCTACTGCCAGGGTATGAAACCAGTGCCATTACTATGTTTCTTTGTGTAACACTGTAACCTATCATCACTGATTGTCACTGGTGCGAGTCCTGCTCAGGCCGTGTCTCATTTACAGTCAAACCTGTGTTAGTGGTCACCTCTATTAAGCAGCCAACCTGTGTTAAGCAGCCAGTTTCTTGATTCCCAATATGCTGTTTTATTATACATTTGACCTCTATTAAGCAGCCACCTGTGCTAAGCAGCCACTTTCTGTGATTCCCTTGGCTGGCTGCTTAAGACAGGTTTGACTGTATATGAAAAAATTGGCAGTTTCTTACGGATGTTTGTGCACCAAGTACTGTTAACGCTGGAGCCTGCCCAGGAAATATGTTTTTAGGTAAGCTGCCCGCTGGCGATATAGCCCGAAATGGTGCTGATGCAGGAGTAAAACCCGAAGGAACAAACAAATAATTTCTTCTTTTATCTCTTAGGATTTGCTTCAAGTACCAACTGGGGCACTAGCCAGTAGTCTGCGTAAAGTTATCAAGTTTGCCACGAAGCACGTATACAGCTGCAGGCTCTGTAGTCAGAAAGGATTTATCTGTGAACTCTGTAATAATCCCAAGGTCATCTACGCGTTCGAACTGGAGGCAACCTACAGGGTAATATAAAAGTGTATCTTGAATTAGCGATCAGTTTACAGGGAGATATACTATTGTTGTATAAACTTGTTTCTCATTCAAGCTAAAACTCTGTGGTCGAGTATGCCACTGTAACCTATCATCACTGATGGTCACGTGTTCAAGCCCCACTCAGGCCGTGTCTGATTTATATGAAAATGTTGGTAGTTTCTTACGGATGATTGGTGCACAAAGTACTGGTTAACAGCTGGAGCCTGCCCAGGAAAGGTGTTGTAAACTACCGTGGGGGCGATGTAGCCCAAAATGATGCTGATGCAAGCCTAAAACCAGAACGTGGAAGTCGTGATAGCGCAGTGGATGCCCCTTTCGCTTCAGGTCCAGAGTTCGAGCCCCGCTGGAGCCGTTACGATTGTGCCCTTAGGCAAGGCATTTAAATTCCACGTTGCCTCTTATCTCTCCCTCATGGCGATGGATTCCACCAGGAATGAGGTCTCGAGAGTGATTAATATAAGTTGAAATAACTTGTTTTGCTATCAAGCTAAAATAAATTTGTATAAACTAAAACCAGAACACACACACATTCAAGCTAAAGCTAACTTTTATGAAAACGACCTATGAAACAAATGTAGTTGCTATAGGATAAGCCATAGCTTTCGGTTCTAATCCATTTTCATTCATGTAACTAAATTTTGTGTAAACTATATTTGTATATGTTGTATGGTTTGAAATAAGCTATGTTTAACCCATTCAACACCAAGTAACTGACATGGACTGATCCATGATATTTTTAGACCAATAAATTAATAAGAAAATTAGTTATATTACTTGAAAAAAGTGCAGATCCTGATGAGACGGCTCGTCACGAGCCGGCTCATCTGGATCTACACTTTTTTGTAAGCCAATTTAGAGGTCTGTGGTGTTGAAAGGGTTAAGCTAAACTATTGCATGTAATGAGCGACATCACTGATTCTTCTATTACCTCCCTTGGCAGATAAAGTCCTGAAATGTGTATTGGTCCTTTCAGTTGGAATCCTTTGTTTTTACTGTTGTTCCTTACCAGATGTTGCGGTATGATAAATGTAATTTTATCAAAATCATGTTAGTTAATTGATAAAAAAAAATTACAATAAAATATCTGTCGGAGATTTAATCATTTAATTAATTGGTAAGATGAGAAAATGGATGGTGTGCAAAGGAAACCAATTTAGGACACTCATCCTCCATTAGAGAGTATTCAGGGGGCAGTAATGTCTCGCATTACAACTGAGGAATAGTTAAAAGGTGTTTCCTCCATTAGAGAGTATTCAGGGGACAGTAATGTCTCTCATTAGAACCGAGGAATAGTTAAAAGGTGTTTCCTCCTTTAGAGAGTATTCAGGGGGCAGTAATGTCTCTCATTAGAACTGAGGAATAGTTAAAAGGTGTTTCCTCCTTTAGAGAGTATTCAGGGGACAGTAATGTCTCTCATTAGAACTGAGGAATAGTTAAAAGGTGTTTCCTCCTTTAGAGAGTATTCAGGGGACATTACCAGTAACTGACTAATGTGTCTCTCACTAGAACTGAGTAATAGTTAAAAGGTGTGTTCTCCTTTAGAGAGTATTCAGGGGACAGTAATGTCTCTCATTACAACTGAAGAACAGTTAAAAGGTGTTTCCTCCATTAGAGAGTATTCAGTGGACATTACCAGTAACTGACTAATGTGTCTCTCACTAGAACTGAGGAATAGTTAAAAGGTGTTTTCTCCTTTAGAGAGTATTCAGGGGACAGTAATGTCTCTCATTAGAACTGAAGAACAGTTAAAAGGTGTTTCCTCCTTTGAAGAGTATTCAGGGGACATTACCAGTAACTGACTAATGTCTCTCATTAGAACTGAGGAATAGTTAAAAGGTGTTTTCTCCTTTAGAGAGTATTCAGGGGACAGTAATGTCTCTCATTAGAACTGAAGAACAGTTAAAAGGTGTTTCCTCCTTTGAAGAGTATTCAGGGGACATTACCAGTAACTGACTAATGTCTCTCATTAGAACTGAGGAATAGTTAAAAGGTGTTTTCTCCTTTAGAGAGTATTCAGGGGACAGTAATGTCTCTCATTAGAACTGAAGAACAGTTAAAAGGTGTTTCCTCCTTTGAAGAGTATTCAGGGGACATTACCAGTAACTGACTAATGTCTCTCATTAGAACTGAGGAATAGTTAAAAGGTGTTTTCTCCTTTAGAGAGTATTCAGGGGACAGTAATGTCTCTCATTAGAACTGAAGAACAGTTAAAAGGTGTTTCCTCCTTTGAAGAGTATTCAGGGGACATTACCAGTAACTGACTAATGTCTCTCATTAGAACTGAGGTGTTGGTGTTTTTTTGGAGTATTCAGGGGAGAGTAATGTCTCTAATTAGAACTGAGGAATAGTTAAAAGGTGTTTCCTCCTTTAAAGAGTATTCAGGGGACATTACCAGTAACTGACTAATGTCTCTCATTAGAACTGAAGAATAGTTAAAAGGTGTTTCCTCCTTTAAAGAGTATTCAGGGGACATTACCAGTAACTGACTAATGTCTCTCATTAGAACTGAAGAATAGTTAAAAGGTGTTTCCTCCTTTAAAGAGTATTCAGGGGACATTACCAGTAACTGACTAATGTCTCTCATTAGAACTGAAGAATAGTTAAAAGGTGTTTCCTCCTTTAGAGAGTATTCAGGGGACATTACCAGTAACTGACTAATGTCTCTCATTAGAACTGAAGAATAGTTAAAAGGTGTTTCCTCCTTTAGAGAGTATTCAGGGGACAGTAATGTCTCTCATTAGAACTGAAGAATATTTAAAAGGTGTTTCCTCCTTTAAAGAGTATTCAGGGGACACTACCAGTAAATGACTAATGTCTCTCATTTGAACTGAAGAATAGTTGTTTTTGTATTTTCAGTGTCCACAGTGTAGGACAGTATTCCATACACATTGTAAGACAGACAATCGACCATGTCCGAAATGTGAGCGGCGCATGTCGAGGCAAATATACCAGGGAACATCAGGACCAATGGTCACATCAGACTATGACCTTCAGTCAAGCCTAGAATAATGAACTCTATGCCAGTTGTTGTGGTCTTTCCAGTTAACTGGGAAAAAAAGAAATGCGCCAATTTAATACAATACAAAACTCCACGAAAAACGCTAACATAGCACCGCAGTTATATTGCACTCTACAGCATATATGTCTGCCCCAACTTGCCTCGCCCTGTAGGTGGACCAAAGGCCATCCATCTGTTCTAGTTTGACTGTGATCGTTAATGTCGTATAGGGTAAAATTGATGAAAGTACTTAATGTCTAAATTTTAGGGATGGCAACGAATAGCGATTATACTATTCGAATAGTCGGTCAGGAAGGTATTCGAATAGAATTCTATCAAAAACTCAAAATCACTCAAACTTTTATAAAAATTGCCAAACTAACCTAATTTCTGTTTTACGCTTAAACGTCATCTTCTTCAAATGATTATTCAGATTGATATGGTACCCGAATATGTTAAATCCAATTTGCATAGATTACACCTAGCAGTTTTCTGATTCTCAGAGCAAGTCATTAACATGTGACTGAGCGGATGGCATTTTTGAGGACAATATAATATATAAAATATGTTTTTCCGAATACTGGAATAGTATTCGGATATTCGGACGTTCGAGCGAATATCCATTGCCATCCCTACGAAATTTGGGTCCGCCTCCGTGGTCGAGTGGTTAAGGTCGCTGACTTGTATACCACTGTTACCTATCATCACTGATGGTCACGGGTTCGAGCCCCGCTCAGACCATGTCTCATTTATATGAAAAAGTTGGCAGTTTCTTACGGAGGTTGGTGCACACAAGTACTGGTTAACCGCTGGAGCCTTCCCAGGTTGTTAGGTAAACTGCCCGCCAGCGATATAGCCCAAAATGGTGCTGATGCAGGCGTAAAACCCGAAATATATAAAATATAACATTACGAAATTTGGTTAATTTTGATTTCAAATTATAATGGTTAGTTACAGTGTTGGTGAATGGATCCAGCTATATTGTGCTTCCATTTATCTTATGTTTATATCTTGCTGTTATTGGTGCCCCTTCGAGCAATATTTCAGCGACTGGCGGGCACCTGGGTCAAAACAATGACCCTCTGCAAGCCAGCTCGATAACTTTCTCACATGAAATAATTTGATACATCCAGTGGGATTCGAACCTATCACCGAGTGTAAGAGGCATGTGTCAACCGTTACCACTTGGCCACAGAGCCTCTTAGTCTATATTACTGACCTAGTATGATTGTATTGCCACACAATTTAATAAGGACCCTGAAATGGCTGTGGAGATAGCGCAGTGGTAGCGCGTTCGCTTCAGGTGCGAAAAGCCCAGAGTTCACTACCAGCTGAAGCCATTACGAAGGTGCTCTTATGTAAGGCATTTTAATTCCACATTGCCTTTTCTCTCTCCCTCGTGGCGATGGATTCCATCAGGAATGAGTTATCGAGAGTGATTAATATAAATTGTAAGAACTTGTTTCACAATCGAGCTAAAATAAATTTTCTTTTTTACATGTATATGCCCTATGTACGTTACCGTATGTATATGCCCTATGTACGTTACCGTATGTATATGCCCTATAACGTTACCGTATGTATATGCCCTATGAACATTATCGTATGTACATGCCCTATGTACGTTATCGTATGTATATACCCTATGTACGTTATCGTATGTATATGCCCTATATACGTTATTTTTCAGTTCTTTAATAAATGATTGACCAGCATTTGGCACCAGCTAACACAAAGAGATGGAAATTAACATTATTCATTCAAGAATTTGCTCAAAATAAATATATTAAAATAATTGTGTTGTTTATTCATTGCTCATATCTGTCTATTTGTCCTCCCATTTTCTTATTGTTTTTTATCCTTCCGGAGTTCGAGCCCCACTGGAGCTGTTACGATTGTGCCCTTAGACAAGGCATTTAAATTCCACATTGCCTCTTCTCTCCCTCGTGGCGATCGATTACATCAGGAATGAGGTCTTGAGAGTGATTAATATAAGTTGTAAGAACTTGTTTCGCAATCGAGCTAAAATAAATTTGTATAAACTATATAACAGCAATTTTTACAACGTTACATTTCTTTAACAGGTTAGCAAATTTGTATTGTATATCCTTTGGATTTGCACTGCGCCCTCTCGGACAAAGTTAGTCTCTTATGGTGGAGAAGATCACCTACTTTTCCTAGGTAGCAACCAGGCCTCGAGGTTATAAAACCTTTCTCCATTCAATTTTGTATTTAATTAAGTCATTTTTATACTGGTGTAACCTTTTGCCCTGATAACATACATCATTTGCACAAGTTATATACCATTTGTGACTGTAATAAATTAATTATATACATGCAAATTTACACAATTATGTGCCCCTTTTGGGCCCCATCTCACGGGGGACTCAGGACCTCGTGATTGTCTTCCGGCCTATTATTTACAAGCTGGTTCTAAACTACCATCATGCCAAATTTGGTGCTTTTTACACCCTCTGAACATTTATGGTCCTTATCTACTACACTAATCTCGTACTCGGTCTCAAGCTTCTAATTGGTTCAATTGAGTGTAAAAAGTTTTATTCCCTCGGAGCCAGTACTCAATTCTACCAACGACAACTTTAAACTCTCACGGATCATTTTAGCACCTGATAGGGAGTGAACTCGCGTCCCTGATGATGGCAGTGAAAGGCGAGTAAAAAAAACAAAGCTCTTGACAGTAAATACAGTTTGAACAATGGGTTAGCTCGACCACTGAGGCTGTCTATTATTCTTATAAACGAGTCCGCCTCCGTGGTCGAGTGGTTAAGGTCGCTGACTTGTATACCACTGTAACCTATCATCACTGATGGTCACAGGTTCGAACCCCGCTCCGACCATGTCTCATTTATATGAAAAAGTTGGCAGTTTCTTACGGAGGTTGGTGCACCCAACTACTGGTTAACCGTTGGAGCCTGCCCAGGAAAGGTGTTGTTAGGTAAACTGCCCGCCGGCGATATAGCCCAAAATGGTGCTGATGCAGGCGTAAAACCCGAAATATAACATAACATCTTATAAACGAATGGAGATCTTGTGAAGGAACAAATAATCACTATGGTAGCTTTTTATGTGCATCTAATATCCATGCTTGTGTATGCTGTGAATATTAAGGAAGGTGTACAGTCAAACCTGTGTTAGTGGTCACCTCTATTAAGCAGCCAACCTGTGTTAAGCAGCCAGTTTCCAGATTCCCAATATGTTGTTTTATTATATATTTGACCTCTATTAAGCAGCCACCTGTGCTAAGCAGCCACTTCCTGTGATTCCCTTGGCTGACTGCTTTAGACAGGTTTGACTGTACTTATTATTGTATCTTGATAGCGCAGTGGTCCGGAATTCAAGCCCCACTGGAGCCGTTACGATTGTGCCCTTAGGCAAGGCATTTAAATTCCACATGTCTCCTCTCCCTTGTGGCAATGGATTACATCAGGAATGAGGTCTCGAGAGTGATTAACATAACGTTGTAAGAACTTGTTTCGCAATCGAGCTAAAATAAATTTGTATAGACTAAATTTGATCAATGTTTACCCATAAAAATACAATGTAGTTCTTGACTATATTCTGGTAATCATAAGGCTGATGGATGAACACGGGTCAAATTTGTTAGTCAAATGATCAGCTAAAATTGAGATTCAACTTGTAATACAGTTATTCATGTCTTCTACTTACTGTGACGCATTGCTGCTGCACTTGTCTATAAATACCCCTTCAGATATATGTTTTTACGTTTATTTATCGTCGCTACCTGTTGCCCATATGAGCGACGTCAACCTGAAGAGATTGGTCATTTTAGATTTTTGGGCGCCAAATGCAATAGTGTTGTCTGACCTTAACCACTGGAACTGGATTAGGCTTGATACGCCGTACAGTAAACGCCATTGCAGACGACACTGGATTATTGTTTACAATATTTGAGGTGAATGGTCTGCTTATTGACACATTGTTTACGTAAATTTATGTAATTGTTTCATTTTTTATGTAAAACAATTATCCAGCATTTTAGCTAAATTAATTACTAGATATTTAGCAGTGTGTGATCAATATTAACATTATCATATATTTTCGCGACGCACACTATTCAGAGAATTACAAAAAATACATGCAAACTTGTTATCAGGATGCTAAATCTTAATTAAGAGTATTCGTAACAGGCACATTGGTCGAGGTCGGTATCCAGGTATGGCCATGGGAGGCGTGTCTCATCCGCTTCCATGTTTTTTTGGAAATAATGATACCATTGACGTACCGGTAATCGGCCGTCTAATGCTTTTCGGTGAATGTCTTCTAGTCAGTCTCTTTTACGGCAAATGGAATAATATTACTAAGTAAAATGATCATTTCTGCATTTAATGCAA
This sequence comes from Archivesica marissinica, assembly GCA_014843695.1. Taxonomy (NCBI): domain Eukaryota; kingdom Metazoa; phylum Mollusca; class Bivalvia; order Venerida; family Vesicomyidae; genus Archivesica; species Archivesica marissinica. The sequence goes on from CM026401.1 coordinate 2,515,415, forward strand.
TTGTCCAAACTGAGATTGCATAACAAATGTTCAAATAAGTTCCAAAAAGCTAATTAACATTGGGCATAGTAATAATTGTTACTCGAAACGGAGGAATTTAACACCCAACAAATTATGAAATGTCACTTAATGTGAAGAGTGGCACACCATACTGTCTTGCTGCCGATTTTACTGGCAAACCCATGTCTCTAACAGCATGATAAACATTTGTCAGTGTATTTGGTGAATAGACGCCAGGTAGGATTTGGAAAAAAATGGATGAAACTGAATTAGCATAAATAGTAAATATCTTGGACAATAGTATTTTTGAATAAAAAATGTTAAAAAGCTGTAAGAGGAACACTATATTTGGATTGTCCTGTAAAATGCGCGTTATGACATTGTCGCATAACTATCATGTGACCTTCTTCAGCAGACGATGCAATTTCGCATTTTACAAAAACAAACACATATTTCTTTATATTGACCTCTGTTTAACCCTTTCAACACCACATACCTCTAAATAGGCTTATGAAAAGTGTAGATCCAGATGAGCCGGCTCGTGACGAGCCGGCTCGTGACGAGCCGTCTCATCAGGATCTGCACTTTTTACCAGTAATATTACTATTTTTAGGCAAAAAATTACCCATTTTGATAAATGAACTAGTCCAAGTGTAATTTTCTTATTAATTTATTGGATCTAAAAATATCACGGACCAGTCCATGTCAGTTACTTGGTGTTGAAAGGGTTTTTTAGGCTACACATAAATGGGATTCATGAAAACCTCAACATTTGCATACTTTCAAATAAACTGAACATTTATCTGCTTTACGCGCAGTTTGCTCTTTGATAAGTAATATGTGAACTCCATAAGTACCAAAGCAGCTGTTTTAAATAGAAATGACATCATTCGCATTCCGAATGTAAACAAAAATCACGTGAATAAACAAAGACTGAAAATAGGCGCCGGCCGATATCAGGGATGTTGACGATACAATTGGTGCAATTTCTGTCCGGGCTTTTAAATACTCAATTTCTTTCTGCAAGTGTTGAATCACACCTGAACGTTGATCCACATAACGGGGACGAAGGAAGTCAACCAGTCTGTAGTGTACTATGATACAACTTAAAGCTGTCAACCAGTCTGTAGTGTACTATGATACAACTTAAAGCTGTCAACCAGTCTGTAGTGTACTATGATACAACTTAAAGCTGTCAACCAGTCTGTAGTGTACTATGATACAACTTAAAGCTGCATCAATGAAAATGTAAATTTACACAGAATGTAATTTCCTATTATATCATTTATATGTCATGATATAATACTTTTCCAAATATGTGCCTCAAAAACTGAGTATTTCAACTAATAAACAAGCGTCGTATACACGGTTTGTTGACATAACAAAATAATGTAAACAGTGTCCACATACATGCGTAGTACCTGTGTATCCCGATTAACGAGATTTATGGTTTAAACGTTTAATATTGACTACAATGACAAAGAAATGTCAATTCAGGAGCATGGATGACTGGTATATGAAATCCTACTTTCGCTTTTGAAAGTTTGTAGACCACAAACACACTGTTTATTGATTCAATGTTAGTGTTCGAATGTATTCAGAAGAATTTGTAGTAGCAATGCATTAATACTTGAACAATGCATTTGTTTGGCTTTTTGCGATGTAATGTCGCTTTAAAATGCCTGGATATTCATGAGCATGTCAACAATTTTATAATTTTGTGTCTCTTCATCATTTCAGATGTATCAGGTGTTTATAGATAACAATGGCATATACTGATGTTTCTGAGCTAGAAAAGCTGATATCTAATTCTGGTGAGTAGGCCTATACAAATTCAGTATCCAGAAATATTGTTTGTCATATGCGGCAACACAATCGCCTGGATATATAACCTGTCTCAATCTCACCCCTTGTCGAATGTCATGAAACTTGACAGGAAACACCAGTATGAGGTATAATTGTGTATATAATGATAAGTGTTGCGCTTTGTTGGTTTGAGATTTAAAAGTACAAAGTTGTGTACTCGTTTTATCATCAAAACCTCTGCCATAGTGTAAGAAAATTATGTTTGTCATAGAGAAAATCTAAATAAGCTATTAGCTCCCGAATTAATCCACAAATCAGTTTACACAAATTATTTTTATCTAATATGTTGCCTAACTCCTAATATATTCCAAAATGCATCCTTAATTCTAGTGTTCGATCCCCGCGTCTGACCCTAATAAAATTAACAGTCTTAAACCAAGGTCTCGTGTCGGTGCTTTACACCGTGCACGTAAAAGAACCAGAGGAGATTTTGGAATGGGTCTCTGTCTGTATCATGCACTATCCTCCAAAATCTAAAATAACTAATCTCTTCAGGATGCGTCGCTCATATGGGCAACCGGTAGCGACGATAAATAAACGTAAAACACATGTAATTCTAGTGTCAAACACAACTGTATATTCAGTTTCATTACTGTTTACACAAGTTATGTATTCTCGTTTTTCAGAGTTTGAGAACCAGCAGTATGTGAAGCTAATAGAACATGAGGACCAACTAATTGATGGTAAATTCACTTTTGCATTGTTTCTAAAAATCATCATTTTGAAACCACAACTAAATTAAATTGATATGTAAATATAGATGTATATTTATATTGTCAGCGCTGGGTAAGGAGATATTGATATGCAAATGTAGATGTATATTTATATTGTCAGCGCTGGGTAAGGAGATATTGTTATGCAAATATAGATGTATATTTATATTGTCAGCACTGGACAAGGAGATATTGTTATGCAAATATAGATGTATATTTATATTGTCAGCGCTGGACAAGGAGATATTGTTATGCAAATATAGATGTATATTTATATTGTCAGCGCTGGACAAGGAGATATTGTTATGCAAATATAGATGTATATTTATATTGTCAGCACTGGACAAGGAGATATTGTTATGCAAATATAGATGTATATTTATATTGTCAGCACTGGACAAGGAGATATTGTTATGCAAATATAGATGTATATTTATATTGTCAGCACTGGACAAGGAGATATTGTTATGCAAATGTAGATGTATATTTATATTGTCAGCACTGGACAAGGAGATATTGTTATGCAAATGTAGATGTATATTTATATTGTCAGCGCTGGACAAGGAGATATTGTTATGCAAATATAGATGTATATTTATATTGTCAGCACTGGACAAGGAGATATTGTTATGCAAATATAGATGTATATTTATATTGTCAGCACTGGACAAGGAGATATTGTTATGCAAATATAGATGTATATTTATATTGTCAGCGCTGGACAAGGAGATATTGTTATGCAAATATAGATGTATATTTATATTGTCAGCACTGGACAAGGAGATATTGTTATGCAAATATAGATGTATATTTATATTGTCAGCGCTGGGTAAGGAGATATTGTTATGCAAATATAGATGTATATTTATATTGTCAGCACTGGACAAGGAGATATTGTTATGCAAATATAGATGTATATTTATATTGTCAGCACTGGACAAGGAGATATTGTTATGCAAATATAGATTTATATTGTCAGCACTGGACAAGGAGATATTGTTATGCAAATGTAGATGTATATTTATATTGTCAGCGCTGGACAAGGAGATATTGTTATGCAAATATAGATGTATATTTATATTGTCAGCGCTGGACAAGTAGATATTGTTATGCAAATATAGATGTATATTTATATTGTCAGCGCTGGACAAGGAGATATTGATATGCAAATATAGATGTATATTTATATTGTCAGCACTGGACAAGGAGATATTGTTATGCAAATATAGATGTATATTTATATTGTCAGCGCTGGACAAGGAGATATTGATATGCAAATATAGATGTATATTTATATTGTCAGCACTGGACAAGGAGATATTGTTATGCAAATATAGATGTATATTTATAGTGTCAGCGCTGGACAAGGAGATATTGTTATGCAAATATAGATGTATATTTATATTGTCAGTGCTGGGTAAGGATATGTTGTTATGTAAATATAGATGTATATTTATATTGTCAGCACTGGGTAAGGAGATATTGTTATGCAAATATAGATGTATATTTATATTGTCAGCACTGGACAAGGAGATAATGGTATGTAAATATAGATGTATATTTATATTGTCAGCACTGGACAAGGAGATATTGATATGTATATAGATGAATATTTATATTGTCAGCACTGGATAAGGAGATATTGTTATGCAAATATAGATGTATATTTATATTGTCAGTGCTGGGTAAGGAGATATTGTTATGCAAATATAGATGTATATTTATATTGTCAGCGCTGGGTAAGGAGATATTGATATGCAAATATAGATGTATATTTATATTGTCAGCACTGGACAAGGAGATATTGATATGCAAATATAGATGTATATTTATATTGTCAGCGCTGGGTAAGGAGATATTGATATGTAAATATAGATGTATATTTATATTGTCAGCGCTGGGTAAGGAGATATTGTTATGCAAATATAGATGTATATTTATATTGTCAGCGTTGGATAAGGAGATATCGGAGAAGCAAGCAGAGACATGCAGGTTACAAGCAGCTATATCGCAGCTGGACATCGATACCAAACAGTGTCATAAACAGTACACCTTAAACAGAGATAACGTAGAGAGGTACACTGTAGGTTATAAAACTCCGTCCTCCGTGGCCGATTGCTTACAGTCGTTGATATCAAATTAATTGCCTTTCGTCGTAGGTTCGAATCCCACTGGGGGTGTCAAATTCTTTCTTGTTCGCCTCCGTGGTCTAGTTGTTGAGGATGCTGACTTGTATACCACTGTAACCTATCATCACTAATGGTCACAGATTCAAGCCCCACTCAGACTGTGTGTCTTTGTATGAAAAAGTTGGCAGTTTCTTACTGAGGTTGGTGCACCCAAGTACTTGTTAACGGCTGGAGCCTGCCCGGGAAAGGTAAACTGCTCACAATAAATAAAGGAAAGAAATTCTTTCATGTGAGTAAGCTATCTAAGCTGGTTTGTGGAAGGTCGAAGGTTCTACCCAGGTGCCCGTTGTTGTCCGTGCATTCGAAGGGGCACCCAGTGTATTCCTCTACTGGAGAGTCGCCATATGACCCAAGCTGTTGATGCGATTTTAAACCCTAAACCATACATACAATGTACGTCACATAATGTGCTGCCATTAAAATAATTCCAATTTGCATTGCAGACATTGTTCTGAGTATGTTCATCCGTCTGACCTTGTCTGGCATCATGTCTACCTGGGCCTCTTATTCTCGTTTATTCTACCTTCATGCATAATAATGGTGAAAAACTGCCTGTCTAATAAACTTTGCTTTATTAGTCCGTGCCTAATAAACATTTCGTGGCGTCATAACACTGCTTGTATGACGTCATGTCTTCACAGATGGTATGATAAACTTTCCTCTCTAAAGCTTCTATTTTATCAGAAGATAGGATAAATAGAATATTAGGTTACTGTCTTATAAATTTTAAATTATTAAGATCGTCTCCGAAAAAATACAAGGCTCGGCTCGGCAGAGCATCGCTGTATATACTTTCTCCAAGTCGCCTAATATATTAAAATTTATAAGACAGTAACCTAATATTCTCTATTTATATCGGACAAGCAAAGCCTACAATGTCACTACTTATTTGCATTTCCCTCCAGTTCCCAATTTACAAATAAATATTGTGGGTGAGGAATCAAGGTTGTCGTTTTGGTTACAAGAGAAACAGGTTTTATTTAGGGGGGGGAAACAAACAAAAAACATCTGTGTTTATGGTTTCCTGACCGACCCATGTTTTTACCCCCGACCCTGAATCTTTTTATTATGAAAATTTAATTTTTCTGTGCCCAAGAGTATGGTAACAACCCCCCCCCCCCATTCCCTACCCCCGACCCTGAATCTTTTTATTATGAAATTTTCATTTTTCTGTGCCCAAGAGTATGGTAACAACCCCCCATTCCCTACCCCCCCCCCCCATTCCCGACGACCCAATATTGTTTTGTATGAAACAGTAAGCACAGGTATTTGGGGGGGGGGGGGCTTTTGCATGGCTGCATTATATTCTTCCGTTGTATAATTTTAGCTTGAAGAAAACCAACCACGTTCTCACAGAGCATGTAGCAGCTATGATGTGTAAGCTGGAACTCCTACAAAACAAGACACAAGAGGAAAAGTTAGTCGGTTAATCAACCAATGGTCGATTGATTAGCTAGTCGTGTAGATATGTACATGTAGCACAAGCTAGAGTCTTAGTTTATGCAAATTTATTTTAGTTTGTTTTGCAATCGTTGTAAAATAAAAAAAACAAAATACAAACAGTGTTTCATACAAATCAAATAACTCATGACGTATGTATTATTTAGTTTATACACATTTATTTTAGCTCTATTGCGAAACAAGTTATTACAACTTATATTAATCACTCTCAAGATCTCATTCCTTATGGAATCCATCACCATGAGGGAGAGAGAATAGGTATTGTGGAATTTAATTGCCTTGCCTAAGGGCACAATCGTAACGGCTACAGCTGGGCCCGAACTTGGCGCCTCTCGCACCTTTTGCGATCGTGCTACCACTGAGCTATCATGATCCTAGAGTTAGAGCCATACAGATCAGATCAATCATTTTTTTTATTGTAGTTCACTGGTTCATAAGTTATTCATGATATAATTACAAGATATAGAATGAGACTAAAGTCTGACTTGTGTATGTTGTCATCAGTTATGGCAGGCTTACTGACTTGTTTTCAATGTTCTTTCATCACTCTCAACAGCTGTTTGTGTTTACAGTACTAATAACAAATAACTCTGGAAGTCGTGATAGCGCAGTGGATGCGCGTTTGCTTCAGGTCCGGAGTTTGAGCCCCGCAGGAGCCGTTACGATTGTACCCTTAGGCAAGGCATTTAAATTCCACATTGCCTCTTCTCTCTCCCTCCATCAGGAATGAGGTCTCGAGAGAGATTAATATAAGTTGAAAGAACTGTGTCGTTCTATTTACCTAAATATGTCGTTCTATTTACCTAAATATGTCGTTCTATTTACCTAAATGCATCGTTCTATTTACCTAAATGCATCGTTCTATTTATCTAAATGCGTCGTTCTATTTACCTAAATGTGTCGTTCTATTTGCCTAAATGCATCGTTCTATTTACCTAAATTCATCGTTCTATTTACCTAAATGCATCGTTCTATTACCTAAATGCATCAGTCTATTACCTAAATGTGTTGTTCTATTTACCTAAATGCATCGTTCTATTTACCTAAATGCATCGTTCTATTTACCTAAATGCATCGTTCTATTTGCCTAAATGCATCGTTCTATTTACCTAAATGCATCGTTCTATTTACCTAAATGCATCGTTCTATTTACCTAAAAGCATTGTTCTATTTACCTAAATGTGTTGTTCTATTTACCTAAATGTGTTGTGCTATTTACCTAAATGCATTGTTCTATTTACCTAAATGCATCATTCTATTACCTAAATGTGTCGTTCTATTTACCTAAATGCATCATTCTATTACCTAAATGTGTCGTTCTATTTACCTAAATGCATCATTCTATTTACCTAAATGTGTTGTTCTATTTACCTAAATGTGTTGTGCTATTTACCTAAATGTGTCATTCTATTTACCTAAATGCATCATTCTATTACCTAAATGTGTCGTTCTATTTACCTAAATGCATCATTCTATTACCTAAATGTGTCGTTCTATTTACCTAAATGCATCATTCTATTTACCTAAATGTGTCGTTCTATTTACCTAAATGTGTCGTTCTATTTACCTAAATGTGTCGTTCTATTTACCTAAATGTGTCGTTCTATTTACCTAAATGTGTCGTTCTATTTACCTAAATGTGTCGTTCTATTTACCTAAATGTGTCGTTATATTTACCTAAATGTGTCGTTCTATTTACCTAAATGTGCTGTTCTATTTACCTAAATGTGTCGTTCTATTTACCTAAATGTGCTGTTCTATTTACCTAAACATGTCGTTCTATTTACCTAAACATGTCGTTCTATTTACCTAAATGTGTCGTTCTATTTACCTAAACATGTCGTTCTATTTACCTAAACATGTTCTATTTACCTAAACATGTCGTTCTATTTACCTAAATGTGTCGTTCTATTTACCTAAATGTGTCGTTCTATTTACCTAAATGTGCTGTTCTATTTACCTAAATGTGTCGTTCTATTTACCTAAATGTGCTGTTCTATTTACCTAAACATGTCGTTCTATTTACCTAAACATGTCGTTCTATTTACCTAAATGTGTCGTTCTATTTACCTAAACATGTCGTTCTATTTACCTAAACATGTTCTATTTACCTAAACATGTCGTTCTATTTACCTAAATGTGTCGTTCTATTTACCTAAATGTGTCGTTCTATTTACCTAAATGTGCTGTTCTATTTACCTAAATGTGTCGTTCTATTTACCTAAATGTGCTGTTCTATTTACCTAAACATGTCGTTCTATTTACCTAAACATGTCGTTCTATTTACCTAAATGTGTCGTTCTATTTACCTAAATGTGTCGTTCTATTTACCTAAACATGTCGTTCTATTTACCTAAACATGTCGTTCTATTTACCTAAACATGTCGTTCTATTTACCTAAACATGTCGTTCTATTTACCTAAACATGTCGTTCTATTTACCTAAATGTGTCGTTCTATTTACCTAAATGTGTCGTTCTATTTACCTAAACATGTCGTTCTATTTACCTAAATGTGTCGTTCTATTTACCTAAACATGTCGTTCTATTTACCTAAACATGTCGTTCTATTTACCTAAACATGTCGTTCTAGTTACCTAAACATGTCGTTCTATTTACCTAAACATGTCATTCTATTTACCTAAACATGTCGTTCTATTTACCTAAACATGTCGTTCTATTTACCTAAACATGTCGTTCTATTTACCTAAATGTGTCGTGCTATTTACCAGGCAACAGCATGATCAACATCTACACAAGTACCAAGATATCTGGGAAACATACGAACAAACATATGAGTCTATGCCTCTTGCACGGGAGTGTAAGGTTTGTGAATAACTTGGTTACTTTTACAAATATCGCGTATACATACAACAATCATTGAAAATGACAAAATTCACTTCTGATTTAGAGATAGTCATTTCTTAAAATCAGTCATATAAAGTAAAGTAAAGTGTTTGTTTATTATAGTGTCACCCCTATTTAAAGGGCCAGCCATTTCTGACTTATGAGACACCTCTTTTTACGAACATCAGTACTTCCCGAATCCTATGCTTGTATGCCAGACGCCAGGCTGGTAGGCAATCGGTAACCATTATTTAACTAGCTGGCGGCTCACCAACCGGCTATATCAGAACGAACCCCTGACGAGATTCGAACCTTCAACCTCCCGCTCCGTACGCATATGCCCTAATCACTGGGCCACGAAGACATATATTTGAACTTTTTTATTTGTGATCTCGTTTTGACTTGATACTTACTACAGGAACCCAGATATATAGGGATTGAAACTCTCTATGTAGACCACATAAAAATCGATTTTGCTCTGCCATAGATAACAGGATTTCTGGTGTACCTAGGTAAATTAGCGGCTTTTATCTATCTGTCAATCAAAAAGAACCTGCTGAAAATTAAAGAAAATCCGCCTCCAATCTTAAAGCGACATTACATGGCAAAAAGTCAAATAAATGCATTTTCCGTATACATGCATTGCTACTACAAATTCTTCTGAATACATTCGAACACTAACATTGAATCAATAAACGGTGCATTTGTGGTCAATAAACTTTCAAAAGTGAAAGTAGGATTTCATATAACTGTCATCCATGCTCTTGAATTGACATTTGTTTGTTATTGGAGTCAATACTTAATGCGTGATACTGTCATCTAGAGATAATCCAACTAAGATTAGTCTACAAATAAATATGCATAGGCACAAATGTGAGATATATCGGTAAATATGTACCATAAATCGAGTTATTCAAGATACACGCATTGTATTCCGCATGGATGTTGACACTATTTACATTTTTTTGTTATGTCAACAAATTGCGTATACGACATTTGTTTATTAGTTGAAATACTCCGTATTTGAGGCAAATATTTGGAAAAAATATAATTATACCATATAATAGGAAATGACATTCTGTAGAAATTTGCGTTTTCATGTAGTGTCGCTTTAAAGCCTGCATCAAGTGAAAAGTTTAAAGTACTGTCGAACAATCAGTCACATGACTGCGTACATGTATATATGTCAGAGCTGCATGTGTGTATCTATGCAATCGGCTGCCTATGACATCAACTCATCAAGTAAGTTGCAAAATCAACTTTCTAAACAAAACTGAGAAAGGTTTGAGAGGAAGATAGATACACGGAAATTCCATATCTATTTTTAGACACGCACCTGTTGAAATTTATAAAAAACTACGGTTTACTTCCCTCACGGATTGAGAATTTAGTGTCGCGGGGAAGTATGGCTTTGGGAAGTGTCGCGGGGAAGTATGGCTTTGGGAAGTGTCGTGGGGAAGTATGGCTTTGGGAAGTGTCGCGGGGAAGTATGGCTTTGGGAAGTGTCGCGGGGAAGTATGGCTTTGGGATTACCGGACAATAGGGCCAATCGTCATTGATCAGTCAGGCAGGTCGCATATTGATCTTTGTCCGGAAACAGGTGTGAATAAATGTATACACCTTATCGAGAAATTATATTTACCAGTTTAGGTTTGTTAGAAAAATTCAAAAATGTATTTGACCGATTTCTTGGCTTTTTCAACAATTTTCTGGACCGATTTTTTATGGCATTTTGGTTGCTACAATTGGTCCGCCAGTTTTAAATTCTGTCCTGGACCGGGAGACCGCCGTTTTTAGAAGCCCTGGTAGTAAACTATCACTTTTCAAAGTTATTCATCATTTTGTAAATAAATATTCATAAAGGGAATTAATTTATAAATAATAAATTTTCAAAAACCAATTTCTTATGGGTACAATTCTTGAAACTTGAAGTTAAATATTTATTATTGAAAAAGAGAAAAAACACAGTAATCAGTAGCATCATTGCATGTCCAGGAAAGCATGTCTAGTTTCCGCACAATGGTGTCCCGAGCCCAATGGTGTCCGAGCCTAATGGTGTCCGAGCACCGAGCCCAATGGTGTCCGAGCACCAAGCCCGATGGTGTCCGAGCACCGAGCCCAATGGTGTCCGAGTACAATAGTGTCCGAGTACAATGGTGTCCGAGCCCAAATGTGTCCGAGCACAATGGTGTCCGAGCACAATGGTGTCCGAGCTCAATGGTGTCCCGAGAAGCAGTAGAAAATAAGTATATCATTCCTTTCTACTTTAAAAGGTTCCTATCTACAAAAATGTATCTAAACCATTAACCCAAATGTAAAATGATTATTTGAATCTTCAGGAAAGGAAGAAAATGGTTGAGGAAATATCGAGACAGAATACACAGAGATGTGAACTCATCCAGAATACAAAGTATAAAATACAGCAGATAGAGGGTACAATGTATCTTAGTTTATATAAATTTATTTTAGCTAGATTGCGAAACAAGTTGTTACAACTTATATTAATCACTCTCGAGACTTCATTCCTGATGGAATCCATCGCCACGAGGGAGAGAGAAGAGGTATTGAGGAGTTTAAATGCCTTGCCTAAGGGCTCACTCGTAACAGCTCCAATGGGGCGTGAACTCTGGACCTTTTACACGTGAAGCGAACGCGCTACCACTGTGCAATCACGACTTCCACATATCATAAGGAGAGATTGATGTATTCTTTGTACATTTGCTTGTTTTTGAGGGGTTAAAGTCGCACCAACAGCGTAGATCATATGGTGACTCAAGAACAGCATAGATCATATGGTGACTCAAGAACAGCATAGATCATATGGTGACTCAAGAACAGCTTAGATCATATGGTGACTCAAGAACAGCATAGATCATATGGTGACTTAAGAACAGCATAGATCATATGGTGACTCAAGAACAGCATAGATCATATGGTGACTCAAGAACAGCGTAGATCATATGGTGACTCAAGAACAGTGTAGATCATATGGTGACTCAAGAACAGCATAGATCATATGGTGACTCAAGAACAGCATAGATCATATGGTGACTCAAGAACAGCATAGATCATATGGCGACTTAAGAATATCATAGATCATATGGCGACTCAAGAACAGCATAGATCATATGGTGACTCAAGAACAGCATAGATCATATGGCGACTCAAGAACAGCATAGATCATGTGGCGACTCAAGAACAGCACAGATCATATGGTGACTCAAGAACAGCACAGATCATATGGTGACTCAAGAACAGCATAGATCATATGGCGACTCAAGAACAGCACAGATCATATGGTGACTCAAGAACAGCATAGATCATGTGGCGACTCAAGAACAGCACAGATCATATGGTGACTCAAGAACAGCATAGATCATATGGTGACTCAAGAACAGCATAGATCATATGGTGACTCTCAAGCTATTGTTGATGGAGGAAGACACTGGATTCCCTTGCGAGCAGTATTTCAGACACGATCATACAACAGGGTAGAACCACTGACCTTCTGCAAGCCCGCTGGATACCTTCCTGACATGAAAGAATTTGACACCCTCAGTGGGATTCGAACCTGTAGCAGTGAGGGGCAAGTGATTTGAAGTCAGCTACCATAACCACTCAGCCACTGGGTGCCATTAGAGACTCATGGTCGTTAATCTTTGATTGATACAAATTCTTTAATTTTAGTTCGATTTCGAAGCAAAGTTTTTACAACATTAGATGAATGGCTCTCGAGACCACATGCTTGGTAAAATCCATCAACATGAGAGAGAGAGAAGAGACAATGTCTATTTCAGTGTCTTGCTGAGAGGGTGTCAAATGATATAAAGTGAGGAAGCTATCCAGCTGGCTTGTGGTATTACGGTGGTTCTACCTGGGTGCCCGTCAATGCCCGCAATGCTGCTCGGTTAGGCACCCGGGGTCTTCTTCCACCACCAATAGCTGGAGAGTCGCCGTATGACCGTAGCTGTTGCTACCATTTTATAACCGTGTTTACTGTCGCTGACTTGTATACCACTGTAACCTATCATCACTGATGGTCACGGGTTCGAGCCCCGCTCAGACCGTGTCTCATTTATATGAAAAAGTTGGCAGTTTCTTACGGAGGTTGGTGCACCCAAGTACTGGTTAACCGTTGGGGCATGCCCAGGAAAGGTGTTGTTAGGTAAACTGCCCGCCGGCGATATAGCCCAAAATGGTGCTGATGCAGGCGTAAAACCTGAAATATAACCTATAATCCTCCCCCGCCCTTCGAAATAATGAGTTATGCCTTTTCTGTCGATAGTTGTGTTTCTCAATAGCAAATTATAATTGCAAGAAATTAATGTACAGAGGGCGAAGTCAGGGTCCCTAAGGCGACTATTTCGCCCACATCGCCCTCTAGAATGATCCCTGTACACACTTCATGTTTAGCACGTTTTATTGGCATAAACAGTGGGACACTCACATACCGTATAGCTTTGTGTTTCTAGTTTATACAAATTTATTTTAGCTCGATTGCGAAACAAGTTCTTAAACTTATATTAATCACTCTCGATACCTCATTCCTGATGGAATCCATCGCCACGAGGGAGAGAGAAGAGGCAACGTGGAATTTAAATGCCCCTAAGGGCATAATCGTAACGGCTCCAGCGGGGCTTGAATGGACCTTTCGCATCTGAAGCAAACGCGTATCCACTGCACTATCACGACTTGTGTTTCTGAACTGGAATGTGACTTTGATGCAAAATGCTGGACGTTCTTTGAGGAAATACATCAATAAAATGTTGCTTACACTTCAGATAGATGGGACCTCCAGGGGCTGGGAACCAATGCATTTATTGTCAAAATGTAAGTTTCTGATTTCCCTTCATATAAAGGTTCTGCTCTGTTATTAGCCATTTCAACACCACAGACCTCTAAATAGGTTTGCAAAAAGTGTAGATCCAGATGAGCCGGCTGGTGACGAGCTGTCTCATCAGGATCTGCACTTTTTTGCAAGTAATATTACTATTTTTTTAGAAAAAAGTACCCATTTTGATTAATGAACTGGTCCAAATGTAATTTTCTTATTAATTTATTGGTGTAGAAATATCGTGCACCAGTCCATGTCAGTTACTTGGTGTTGAATGGGTTAAGTATATTTAGTAAACTTCTCTTACAGATTTGGCTTACCTTTGTGTTTCCTCAACTAACAGATGCTGTTAGAGCTATTTGTAATATACATGTAACAACAGGCCAAGTACACTCTTTTCTTGTAAGCTGCCCGTCGCTCAAATGGGTAACCTGTAGCGACGTTTAATAAATTTAAATAAAAAAATCTATAGTTCCTGTAATATTCGTCATTGAGTGTTTAGAGTAACACATCGACGTTGAGATTCTTGTTCTAAGCATCCATGGCTCCCAGTCCTTAACCCTTTCCCTCATAGAAGCACCTCTTGATGCCATTACCAATACGACATACATTGACAATGTAGTAGCCAAGCCAATGTTCATAATAAAGGCCAGAATCTCAATGTAGTCCCAGTAATATCTATGGAGGTGGGGTAGATATGGTGACTACTTATCCACTGCATGATAGCTAAATGGCTGTCGTTTGTATGGAGATATAGTAGTATATTAACCTAAATCTCTATGTAGTCCCAGTAATATCTATGGAGGTGGGATAGATATGGCGACTACTTATCCACTGCATGATAGCTAAATGGCTGTCGTTTGTATGGAGATATAATAGTATATTAACCTAAATCTCTATGTAGTCCCAGTAATATCTATGGAGGTGGGATAGATATGGCGACTACTTATCCACTGCATGATAGCTAAATGGCTGTCGTTTGTATGGAGATATAATAGTATATTAACCTAAATCTCTATGTAGTCCCAGTAATATCTATGGAGGTGGGATAGATATGGCGACTACTTATCCACTGCATGATAGCTATATGGCTGTCGTTTGTATGGAGATATAATAGTATATTAAACTAAATCTCTATGAAGGAAAGGGTTAATATATACTAAATATAGTAATTATTGTATAACAGGGTGGACATGAGATTGAGAAATGTGCGGTTGATGGAAGAAGCTTGGCGTAAGAAGACGGAGTTAAGTGGGCTATATAAGACTATAGAACTGAGTAAACAGGCCGCTAGCGATAGAGTCAACGAGACAAACTTACAGAAGGTAAGTAACACACACACATATTCGAGTCCCGCTGGAGCCGTTGCGATTGTGCCCTTAGGTAGATAGTTTGCTATTCAGCCATGTGTTTAAGCTATCTGAATAGCAAACAGCATAGAGCCTGATCAGACGGCACATTCTGATCTGGCTCTATGCTGTTTGCTATTCAGCCATGTGTTTAAGATCCACTATCTGAATAGCAAACAGCATAGAGCCTGATCAGACGGCACATTCTGATCTGGCTCTATACTGTTTGCAAAAGTGATTTTATCTGCCGCTAGCATGCAATAGGTTACGGTTAACGATGGAGAAATCTGTTGTCTCAAACCATGTGTCGTCTATGAAAATACTTCTCCCTCATCTCAAAATAGGGAGAAATGAGGGAACTTAAGGAACCAATCTCTCCCCAATCTTCCACTAACAGAAGCCTACATTTATTAGCTGCTTGTGTTCTGTGTATTACAGCTGACTGAAGCCCTACATTTATTAGCTGCTTGTGTTCTGTGTATTACAGCTAACTGAAGCCCTACATTTATTAGCTGCTTGTGTTCTGTGTATTACAGCTAACAGAAGCCCTACATTTATTAGTTGCTTGTGTTCTGTGTATTACAGCTAACAGAAGCCCTACATTTATTAGCTGCTTGTGTTCTGTGTATTACAGCTGACTGAAGCCCTACATTTATTAGCTGCTTGTCTCTGTGTATTACAGCTGACAGAAGCCCTACATTTATTAGCTGCTTGTGTTCTGTGTATTACAGCTGACTGAAGCCCTACATTTATTAGCTGCTTGTGTTCTGTGTATTACAGCTGACAGAATCCCTACATTTATTAGCTGCTTGTGTTCTGTGTATTACAGCTAACAGAAGCCCTACATTTATTAGCTGCTTGTGTTCTGTGTATTACAGCTGACTGAAGCCCTACATTTATTAGCTGCTTGTGTTCTGTGTATTACAGCTGACTGAAGCCCTTCATTTATTAGCTGCGTGTCTCTGTGTATTACAGCTAACAGAAGTCCTACATTTATTAGCTGCTTGTGTTTTGTGTATTACAGTTGACTGAAGCCCTACATTTATTAGCTGCTTGTGTTCTGTGTATTACAGCTGACAGAAGCCCTACATTTATTAGCTGCTTGTGTTTTGTGTATTACAGCTGACTGAAGCCCTACATTTATTAGCTGCTTGTGTTCTGTGTATTACAGCTAACAGAAGCCCTACATTTATTAGCTGCTTGTGTTCTGTGTATTACAGCTGACAGAAGCCCTACATTTATTAGCTGCTTGTGTTCTGTGTATTACAGCTGACAGAAGCCCTACATTTATTAGCTGCTTGTGTTCTGTGTATTACAGCTGACTGAAGCCCTACATTTATTAGCTGCTTGTGTTTTGTGTATTACAGCTGACTGAAGCCCTACATTTATTAGCTGCTTGTGTTTTGTGTATTACAGCTGACTGAAGCCCTACATTTATTAGATGCTTGTGTTCTGTGTATTACAGCTGACTGAAGCCCTACATTTATTAGCTGCTTGTGTTCTGTTTATTACAGCTGACAGAAGCCCTACATTTATTAGCTGCTTGTGTTCTGCATATTACAGCTGACCGAAGCCCTACATTTATTAGCTGCTTGTGTTGTGTATTACAGCTGACTGAAGCCCTACATTTATTAGCTGCTTGTGTTCTGTGTATTACAGCTGACAGAAGCCCTACATTTATTAGCTGCTTGTGTTCTGTGTATTACAGCTGACTGAAGCCCTACATTTATTAGCTGCTTGTGTTTTGTGTATTACAGCTGACTGAAGCCCTACATTTATTAGCTGCTTGTGTTCTGTGTATTACAGCTGACTGAAGCCCTACATTTATTAGCTGCTTGTGTTCTGTGTATTACAGCTAACAGAAGCCCTACATTTATTAGCTGCTTGTGTTCTGTGTATTACAGCTAACTGAAGTCCTACATTTATTAGCTGCTTGTGTTCTGTGTATTACAGCTGACAGAAGCCCTACATTTATTAGCTGCTTGTGTTCTGTGTATTACAGCTAACTGAAGTCCTACATTTATTAGCTGCTTGTGTTCTGTGTATTACAGCTGACAGAAGCCCTACATTTATTAGCTGCTTGTGTTCTGTGTATTACAGCTGACAGAAGTCCTACATTTATTAGCTGCTTGTGTTCTGTGTATTACAGCTAACTGAAGTCCTACATTTATTAGCTGCTTGTGTTCTGTGTATTACAGCTAACTGAAGTCCTACATTTATTAGCTGCTTGTGTTCTGTGTATTACAGCTAACAGAAGCCCTACATTTATTAGCTGCTTGTCTCTGTGTATTACAGCTGACAGAAGCCCTACATGTATTAGCTGCTTGTGTTCTGTGTATTACAGCTGACTGAAGCCCTACATTTATTAACTGCTTGTGTTCTGTGTATTACAGCTGACAGAAGCCCTACATTTATTAGCTGCTTGTGTTCTGTGTATTACAGCTGACAGAAGCCCTACATTTATTAGCTGCTTGTGTTCTGTGTATTACAGCTAACTGAAGTCCTACATTTATTAGCTGCTTGTGTTCTGTGTATTACAGCTAACAGAAGCCCTACATTTATTAGCTGCTTGTGTTCTGTGTATTACAGCTGACTGAAGCCCTACATTTATTAGCTGCTTGTGTTCTGTGTATTACAGCTGACTGAAGCCCTACATTTATTAGCTGCTTGTGTTCTGTGTATTACAGCTGACAGAAGCCCTACATTTATTAGCTGCTTGTGTTCTGTGTATTACAGCTGACAGAAGCCCTACATTTATTAGCTGCTTGTGTTCTGTGTATTACAGCTGACTGAAGCCCTACATTTATTAGCTGCTTGTGTTCTGTGTATTACAGCTGACAGAAGCCCTACATTTATTAGCTGCTTGTGTTCTGTGTATTACAGCTAACTGAAGCCCTACATTTATTAGCTGCTTGTGTTCTGTGTATTACAGCTGACAGAAGCCCTACATTTATTAGCTGCTTGTGTTCTGTGTATTACAGCTAACAGAAGCCCTACATTTATTAGCTGCTTGTGTTCTGTGTATTACAGCTGACAGAAGCCCTACATTTATTAGCTGCTTGTGTTCTGTGTATTACAGCTAACAGAAGCCCTACATTTATTAGCTGCTTGTGTTCTGTGTATTACAGCTGACAGAAGCCCTACATTTATTAGCTGCTTGTGTTCTGTGTATTACAGCTGACAGAAGCCCTACATTTATTAGCTGCTTGTGTTCTGTGTATTACAGCTGACAGAAGCCCTACATTTATTAGCTGCTTGTGTTCTGTGTATTACAGCTGACTGAAGCCCTACATTTATTAGCTGCTTGTGTTTTGTGTATTACAGCTGACTGAAGCCCTACATTTATTAGCTGCTTGTGTTCTGTGTATTACAGCTGACTGAAGCCCTACATTTATTAGATGCTTGTGTTCTGTGTATTACAGCTGACTGAAGCCCTACATTTATTAGCTGCTTGTGTTCTGTGTATTACAGCTGACAGAAGCCCTACATTTATTAGCTGCTTGTGTTCTGTGTATTACAGCTGACTGAAGCCCTACATTTATTAGCTGCTTGTGTTTTGTGTATTACAGCTGACTGAAGCCCTACATTTATTAGCTGCTTGTGTTTTGTGTATTACAGCTGACTGAAGCCCTACATTTATTAGATGCTTGTGTTCTGTGTATTACAGCTGACAGAAGCCCTACATTTATTAGCTGCTTGTGTTCTGTGTATTACAGCTAACTGAAGTCCTACATTTATTAGCTGCTTGTGTTCTGTGTATTACAGCTAACAGAAGCCCTACATTTATTAGCTGCTTGTGTTCTGTTTATTACAGCTGACAGAAGCCCTACTTTTATTAGCTGCTTGTGTTCTGTTTATTACAGCTGACAGAAGCCCTACTTTTATTAGCTGCTTGTGTTCTGTGTATTACAGCTGACAGAAGCCCTACTTTTATTAGCTGCTTGTGTTCTGTGTATTACAGCTAACTGAAGTCCTACATTTATTAGCTGCTTGTGTTCTGTGTATTACAGCTGACAGAAGCCCTACATTTATTAGCTGCTTGTGTTCTGTGTATTACAGCTGACTGGTGGCTACATTTATTAGCTGCTTGTGTTCTGTGTATTACAGCTGACTGAAGCCCTACATTTATTAGCTGCTTGTGTTCTGTGTATTACAGCTAACTGAAGCCCTACATTTATTAGCTGCTTGTGTTCTGTGTATTACAGCTGACTGAAGCCCTACATTTATTAGCTGCTTGTGTTTTGTGTATTACAGCTGACTGAAGCCCTACATTTATTAGCTGCTTGTGTTCTGTGTATTACAGCTGACTGAAGCCCTACATTTATTAGATGCTTGTGTTCTGTGTATTACAGCTGACTGAAGCCCTACATTTATTAGCTGCTTGTGTTCTGTGTATTACAGCTGACAGAAGCCCTACATTTATTAGCTGCTTGTGTTCTGTGTATTACAGCTGACTGAAGCCCTACATTTATTAGCTGCTTGTGTTTTGTGTATTACAGCTGACTGAAGCCCTACATTTATTAGCTGCTTGTGTTCTGTGTATTACAGCTGACTGAAGCCCTACATTTATTAGCTGCTTGTGTTCTGTGTATTACAGCTGACAGAAGCCCTACATTTATTAGCTGCTTGTGTTCTGTGTATTACAGCTGACTGAAGCCCTACATTTATTAGCTGCTTGTGTTCTGTGTATTACAGCTGACAGAAGCCCTACATTTATTAGCTGCTTGTGTTCGTGTATTACAGCTGACAGAAGCCCTACATTTATTAGCTGCTTGTGTTCTGTGTATTACAGCTGACTGAAGCCCTACATTTATTAGCTGCTTGTGTTCTGTGTATTACAGCTGACAGAAGCCCTACATTTATTAGCTGCTTGTGTTCTGTGTATTACAGCTGACAGACATGCAACTTGTGGATGCAGATAAGACTCGGCAAGAGGAAGCCATGGACAGCCTTGGTCAGCCGAAACAACTTCATTCTGGCTCTCATATGATCAGGTTTTTCATATTTTAATATACATGTATAAATAAAGTTTATTGATGTTTGTTGGTACCTGGCTGCACATAGATCTGCTGTTGTTTGTTGGTACCTGGCTGTACATAGATGCGCTGTCGTTTGTTGGTACCTGGCTGTACATAGATGCACTGTTGTTTGTTGGTACCTGGCTGTACATAGATCTGTTGTTTTTTGTTGGTACCTGGCTGTACATAGATCAGCTGTTGTTTGTTGGTACCTGGCTGTACATAGATCAGCTGATGTTTGTTGGTACCTGGCTGTACATAGATCAGCTGTTGTTTGTTGGTACCTGGCTGTACATAGCTCAGTTGTTGTTTGTTGGTACCTGGCTGTACATAGATCAGTTGTTGTTTGTTGGTACCTGGCTGTACATAGATCAGTTGTTGTGTGTTGGTACCTGGCTGTACATAGATCAGTTGTTGTTTGTTGGTACCTGGCTGTACATAGATCAGTTGTTGTTTGTTGGTACCTGGCTGTACATATATCAGCTGTTGTTTGTTAGTATCTGGCTGTACATAGATGCATTGTTGTTTGTTGGTACCTGGCTGTACATAGATCAGTTGTTGTTTGTTGGTACCTGGCTGTACATAGATCAGTTGTTGTGTGTTGGTACCTGGCTGTACATAGATCAGTTGTTGTTTGTTGGTACCTGGCTGTACATAGATCAGTTGTTGTTTGTTGGTACCTGGCTGTACATATATCAGCTGTTGTTTGTTAGTATCTGGCTGTACATAGATGCATTGTTGTTTGTTGGTACCTGGCTGTACATAGATCAGTTGTTGTTTGTTGGTACCTGGCTGTACATAGATCAGTTGTTGTGTGTTGGTACCTGGCTGTACATAGATCAGTTGTTGTTTGTTGGTACCTGGCTGTACATAGGTCAGCTGTTGTTTGTTGGTACCTGGCTGTACATAGGTCAGCTGTTGTTTGTTGGTACCTGGCTGTACATAGATCCATTGTTGTTTGTTGGTACCTGGCTGTACATAGATCAGCTGTTGTGTGTTGGTACCTGGCTGCACATAGGTCAGTTGTTGTTTGTTGGTACCTGGCTGCACATAGATCAGTTGTTGGTACCTGGCTGTACATAGGTCAGCTGTTGTTTGTTGGTACCTGGCTGCACATAGATCAGTTGTTGTTTGTTGGTACCTGGCTGCACATAGATGCGTTGTTGTTTGTTGGTACCTAGCTGTACATAGATCAGTTGTTGTTTGTTGGTACCTGGCTGCACATAGATGCGTTGATATCAAACATGAGGTGTCTAGATAGAATCTACTTACTCTCCGAGTCCAAATACACAGGCTTTCCATTACAACTGCTGGCTGATACACTACTTGTATTATATATAAATTTTCAGTTCTGTAGTTGAAAGAGACGATGACAACGAGGCCATGCAAACTGACGCTGTCTCGGCAGATCTAATCAGTTTACAATTTACTGCCAACGAATACTCCCAGTTCCCTCATTCTGCTGTACCAATGGCAGGCCAAGTACCACAGGTAGGCCAAGTACCACATGTATGCACACGTACCACAGGTAGGCCAAGTACCACAGGTAGGCCAAGTACCACAGGTAGGTACAAGTACCACAGGTAGGTACAAGTACCACAGGTAGGTACAAGTACCACAGGTAGGTACAAGTACCACAGGTAGGTACAAGTACCACAGGTAGGTACAAGTACCACAGGTAGGTACAAGTACCACAGGTAGGTACAAGTACCACAGGTAGGTACAAGTATCACAGGTAGGTACAAGTACCGCAGGTAGGTACAAGTATCACAGGTAGGTACAAGTACCACAGGTATGTACAAGTACCACAGGTAGGTACAAGTATCACAGGTAGGTACAAGTACCACAGGTAGGTACAAGTATCACAGGTAGGTACAAGTACCACAGGTAGGTACAAGTACCACAGGTAGGTACAAGTACCACAGGTAGGCCAAGTACCACAGGTAGATACAAGTACCACAGGTAGGTCAAGTACCACAGGTAGATACAAGTACCACAGGTAGGTCAAGTACCACATGTAGGTACAAGTACCACAGGTAGGCCAAGTACCACAGGTATGTACAAGTACCACAGGTAGGCCAAGTACCACAGGTAGGCCAAGTACCACATGTAGGTACAAGTACCACAGGTAGGTACAAGTACCACAGGTAGGTACAAGTACCACAGGTAGGTACAAGTATCACAGGTAGGTACAAGTACCACAGGTAAGTACAAGTACCACAGGTAGGCCAAGTACCACAGGTAAGTACAAGTACCACATGTAGGTCAAGTACCACAGGTATGTACAAGTACCACAGGTAGGTCAAGTACCACAGGTATGTACAAGTACCACAGGTAGGTACAAGTACCACAGGTAAGCCAAGTACCACAGGTAGATACAAGTACCACAGGTAGGTACAAGTACCACAGGTAGGTACAAGTACCACAGGTAGGCCAAGTACCACATGCATGCAAACTACCACATGTATGCACAAGTACCACATGTAGGTACAAGTACCACAGGTAGGCCAAGTACCACAGGTAGGTACAAGTACCACAGGTAGGTACAAGTACCACAGGTAGGCCAAGTACCACAGGTATGTACAAGTACCACAGGTAGGCCAAGTACCACAGGTAGGCCAAGTACCACAGGTATGCCAAGTACCACAGGTAGGTACAAGTACCACAGGTAGGCCAAGTCCCACAGGTAGGTCAAGTACCACAGGTAGGTCAAGTACACGAGCACAATAGGACTAGCATAAAGTTGGTTAAAGAAGCATGCTTCTAGGGAACAATGAGTTACGGGAGCGTGTAACTATGTATACTATGTGGTAGATTTTTACATTGACTATGTATCTTAGCATTTATTTTATCACATTTAGCTCCATTTTATGAGACACAACCACATTTGAATCACATAACAATATTATCTCAAGTGAATGAACTGATTAACAGAGAACAGCTCCCCCTGTCTACCTCCTTCACCAGTGTCTACCACATGCAGGACTTCCACCTGACACAGCCACATTTGAATCACATAACAATATTATCTCAAGTGAATGAACTGATTAACAGAGAACAGCTCCCCCTGTCTACCTCCTTCACCAGTGTCTACCACATGCAGGACTTCCACCTGACACAGCCACATTTGAATCACATAACAATATTATCTCAAGTGAATGAACTGATTAACAGAGAACAGCTCCCCCTGTCTACCTCCTTCACCAGTGTCTACCACATGCAGGACTTCCACCTGACACAGCCACATTTGAATCACATAACAATATTATCTCAAGTGAATGAACTGATTAACAGAGAACAGCCCCCTGTCTACCTCCTTCACCAGTGTCTACCACATGCAGGACTTCCACCTGACACAGCCACATTTGAATCACATAACAATATTATCTCGAAGTGAATGAACTGATTAACAGAGAACAGCCCCCCTGTCTACCTCCTTCACCAGTGTCTACCACATGCAGGACTTCCACCTGACACAGCCACATTTGAATCACATAACAATATTATCTCGAAGTGAATGAGCTGATTAACAGAGAACAGCTCCCCCTGTCTACCTCCTTCACCAGTGTCCAGGACTTCCACCTGACACAGCCACATTTGAATCACATAACAATATTATCTCGAAGTGAATGAGCTGATTAAATCCTGTTTTAGTTGCAGACTTGTACAAATCTGGAGAAATCAGAACAGAGGACAGCCCCCTGTCTACCTCCTTCACCAGTGTCCAACCGAAGTCATGTACAGTCCGAGGTTCCACCAAATGCAGGACTTCCACCTGACACAGCCAATGTACAAGCATTGCAGCCTCAGACATCCATACAAACGACACAGATAGTGCCACAGATGCCGTTCATTGCTTACAAGCAGACAACAGCAGAACCAGGTGATATAAACATTATTCATTACCAGATCTCACTCGAGCATTTTGCAAAGTATATAAATTTACAGATATTGGAATTAAGGCTGTCACAATACACCTGAAGCGTACCACGATATATTGCAATACACTAATAACGTATTGTGATACGTACCACGATATATATATTGCAATACATGAAACACATATTGCGATATGTACCACGATATATATATTGCAATACACGAAACACGTATTGTGATACGTACCACGATATATTGCAATACACGAAACACGTATTGTGATACGTACCACGATATATTGCAATACACGAAACACGTATTGTGATACATACCACGATATAATGCAATACCTGAAACACGTATTGCGATACGTACCACGATATATATATTGCAATACACGAAGCAAGTATTAGTTTAAACATATTTTATTTTTTCAATATTTACATCATGTTGTAACATTAATATACAAGAACAAATGGATTAAAAGTAAGTATTGCGATACATACCACGATATATTGCAATACGTACCACAATATATTGCAATATGTACCACGATATATTGCCATACGTACAACGATATTGCAATACGTACAACGATATATTGCAATACCCAAACTACATATTGCGATACGTACACTGATATATTGCAATACCCGAAACACGTATTGCAATACATACAACGATATACTGCAATACCCAAACCATGTATTGCGATACGTACCACGATATATTGCAATACCCAAAACATGTATTGCGATACGTACCACGATATAGTGCAATACCCAAACCATGTATTGCGATACGTACCACGATATATTGCAATACCCAAAACATGTATTGCGATATACGTACCACGATATAGTGCAATACCCAAACCATGTATTGCGATACGTATCACGATATAGTGCAATACCCAAACCATGTATTGCGATACGTACCACGATATATTGCAATACCCAAACCATGTATTGCGATACGTACCACGATATATTGCGCCTCATTTGTGGAGGTTGTAATGTGTAGTAGTTTCCATCAAGGTCAGTTTTGTGAACATTTAGTTCAGTTTAGTTTATACAAATTTATTTTAGCTTGATTGCGAAACAGGTTCTTACAACTTATATTAATCACTCTTGAGACCTCATTCCTGAATGAATCTTAATCGGTCACTTTGTATTTGTCCATATTTGGGGGCAAACTAATGACATAGTCTGAATGAAGCAATTTTCAGGCAGTATGACAGACTGTGATACACATATGCATGACAGATACATCCTTTTGCTGCATATAATAGGAAACTAAAAAAAAAACGAAAAAACGATTGCAAAACAAGCTTTATCACCTTATATTAATCACTCTCGTTGGCGCGGATGAAAGCGTAAATGTGGTCATTTGTGTGGGAGAAAACCGGAGTACCCGGGGAAAACCCACCTGTCCGATTTGGCGACAACCGTACCATCTCACATACTTCCCGGTCCGAGGATCGAACCCGGGTCGCATTGGTGAGAAGCGAGCGTGCTAACCACTGCGCTAATCGGACAGCCTATAGGAATAGGAAACTGATCAAACAGAATTGGAAAAACCGCCTCCGTGGTCGAGTGGTTAAGGTCGCTGACTTGCATACTACTGTAATCTATCATTACTGATGGTCACGGGTTCGAGCCCCGCTCAGACCGTGTCTCTTTATATGAAAAAGTTGGCAGTTTCTTACGGAGGTTGGTGCACCAAGTACTGGTTAACCGCTGGAGCCTGCCCAGGAAAGGTGTTGTTAGGCAACCTGTCCATCGCTCAAATGAGCAACCGGTAGCGACGTTAAATGAACTTCATCGGAATGGGTTACAAAGGCAAAAGCATAAATAGGTGAAGGAATCTTTATCTGACATGTTAAACTGTTTCTGATGTCCGTTTTTAAAGATAGTCCTGGATCTGATCTGGATCTATGTTGTTTGCTATTCAATGTTTTAGCTCCACTATCCAAATAGCAAACAACATAGAGCCTGATCAGCTGCTGCGTAACACAACATCTGATCAGGATCTATGTTGTTTGCTATTCAATGTTTTAGCTCCACTATCCAAATAGCAAATAACATAGAGCCTGATCAGCTGCTGCGTAACACAACATTTGATCAGGATCTATGTTGTTTGCTATTCAATATTTTATCTCCACTATCCAAATAGCAAACAGCATAGAGCCTGATCAGCTGCTGCGTAACACAACATTTGATCAGGATCTATGTTGTTTGCTATTCAGTGTTTTAGCTCCACTATCCAAATAGCAAACAGCAGAGAGCCTGATCAACTGCTGCGTAACACAACATCTGGTCAGATAGTCCTACAGATTTTGAAGTCCTGATAGCGCATTCGCTTCAGATGTGAGAGACCCGACATTCGCATCCTGTTGTAGCCATTACAATTGTGCCGTTCAGCAAGGCGCATAAATTTCACATTGCCTCTTCTCTCACCTCATGGAGATGGAGTCCCTTAGAAATGAGGTCTCGAGAGCGATAAAACTGTGTTGTAAGAACTTGTTTCGTAATTACCTGTATATATGAAAAAGATACATCCACTTTTACTGCATATATAGTCAAACCTGTGTTAGTGGCCACCTCTATTAAGCAGCCAACCTGTGCTAAGCAGCCACTTTCCGAGATTCCCTTGGTTGGCTGGCTGGTTAAGACAGGTTTGACTGTAAATGGAAACTGATCAAGCAGGATTAAATGATTTTTGGAGGATAGTGCAATGAAATAGACAGAGACCCAATCCAGAGTATCCTCTGGTTCTTTTACGTGCACGGTGTACAGTCCCGACACGAGACCTCATTTTAAAGTCCCATCTGAAAGACTGTTATTTTATTAGGGTCAGTCGGGGGGATTGAACCTACGATCCCTGGATTACCAATCCAGCGTGTTACAACTGGACTACAGACCTGTCGATCCCTGGATTACCAGTCCAGCATGTTAACCACTGGACTACAGACCCGTCGATCCCTGGATTACCAGTCCAATGTGTTAACCACTGGATTACAGACCCGTCGATCCCTGGATTACCAGTCCAACGTGTTAACCACTGGACTACAGATCCGTCGATCCTTGGATTACCAGTCCAATGTGTTAACCACTGGATTACAGACCCGTCGATCCCTGGATTACCAGTCCAACGTGTTAACCACTGACTACAGATCCGTCGATCCCTGGATTACCAGTCCAACGTGTTAACCACTGGACTACAGACCCGTCGATCCCTGGATTACCAGTCCAGCGTGTTAACCACTGAACTACAGATCCGTCGATCCCTGGATTACCAGTCCAACGTGTTAACCACTGGACTACAGATCCGTCGATCCCTGGATTACCAGTCCAACGTGTTAACCACTGGACTACAGACCCGTCGATCCCTGGATTACCAGTCCAACGTGTTAACCACTGGACTACAGATCCGTCGATCTCTGGATTACCAGTCCAGCGTGTTAACCACTGGACTACAAATCCGTTGATCCCTGGATTACCAGTCCAGCGTGTTAACCACTGAACTACAGAGCCGTCGATCCCTGGATTACCAGTCCAGCGTGTTAACCACTGGACTACAGATCTGTCGATCCCTGGATTACCAGTCCAGCGTGTTAACCACTGGAGTCCAGCGTGTTAACCACTGGACTACAGATCCGTCGATCCCTGGATTACCAGTCCAACATGTTAACCACAGGACTACAGATCCGTCTATCCCTGGATTACCAGTCCAACGTGTTAACCACTGGACTACAGATCCCTGGATTACCAGTCCAACGTGTTAACCACTGGACTACAGATCATAAGCATAAAAAGGTGATATATTTTTGTTTATACAGCATCTGTACATATAGACAAAGCTGTGACATCAACAAATGAAAAACAGTCTGTGACGCAGAGAACCCAGGCAGCTGTCCAATACCAGACTAGTCAGGTGGGTATATATCAAAAAGCAGGGTTCCCGCTGTCTGTCGCCAATTGCTACAAAACACAAATATTAGCGCTAAATTTTGTGAATTGGCGAAAATATTTGGCGCAACGTTTTTAAAAAAAAAAATATTTTGCACATTTTTTGTTAAATACATGGCTTCAAATATTTTGAATTATATGGCTCTTAGTTTGCTCCAAGTTTTTTAAATTGGCGACAGATGTGCCGCAGACAAACATTCAGACAGAGGGAACCCTGAAAAAGATCAAATTTGTATACATTTTATTGTTTTTATTACTTTGTTGTATCTGTATAGGAGAATTTCTATATTTAAATCTCATTTCAACTCAATATAATTACAACTGATTGACTGATTCAGCCCGTGTGATCGCCGTTCATAACTCGATGAACCACAAAATGATTTCATTCTCTAAGTATCCAAGGTCCAGCTGTAGCCGTTACGATCGTGCCCTTAGCAAGCAAGGCCTTTAAATTCCACATTGCCTCTTCTCTCTCCCTCGTGACGATGGATTAATCACATCTCGAGACCTCATTCCTGATGGAATCCATCGCCACGAGGGAGAGAGAAGAGGCAAAGTGGAATTTAAATGCCTTGCTTGCCTAAGGGCACAATCATAATGGCTCCAGTGGGGCTCAAACTCCTGACCTTTCACACCTGAAGCGAACGTGCATCCACTGCACTATCACGACTCCCACTTTGTAAATTTTAGTTATAATTATGCTCTTTGTATGAAATGTCATTTTTTTTACAGCTAATTTGTTCATAAAATCAATTAAATAAGGTGTTGAAAACTGACATTTCATTCGTCGATGAAGCGCAAAAAAAGAACATTTAATTGTTAGACGAATAGTGAAATTTTGCACACTTGATACTTTTTATTTTACTAGAATTTAAACCACATGCTTTGTTTAAAATCCCTCCTGGATGTTACTAGGAACGAACTTTGTCCTCGGAAACGTCTATTGAAGAGATTTGAACATTTTACACTATTCATCATCAGGTTTTAGAATTCCTAATTACAGTGAAACCTGTGTTAGAACGATTGTGAAGCAAGTTATAACAACTTATATTAATCACTCTCGTTGTCGCGGATGAAAGAGTAAATGTGGGACGAAACCGGAGTACCCGGAAAAACCCCACCTGCCTGATCTGGCGACCACTGTACCATCTCGCATACTTCCCGGTCCGAAGATCGAACCCGGGTTGCATTGGTGAGAAGCGAGCACGTAACCACTGTGATAATCGGACAGCCATGATCATCACCAGACTAAATCAAGATCAAAATTTTGAAATTCCGAAATATGTAAAAACTTCAGCAGACTAGTTCAAATCCAAATAGCACATTGCATGTAATTACAAAAATCTGTTTGGCCTCCTTTTTAAGTATCATGCATTAATTTTTTAATTTCAATTATATCCAGCAGGCCACAGCAGAGAGGACAATCTGCAGACCACAACTTGGAGGGTATCAGCCATATGTACCGCAATTCCAGACCAGACCTAGCACCCAGGTGACAGGATGTGCCACAGGGACCAGACCCACTGCTCCAAGGATGCGATCAACCATACCGCCACTGCTTTTGAATAGACCCAGTAGTGCGGACCAAGCCCTGCAACCTATAAGACCACCACAGCTGCAGACTGCCAGAGTTTGTGTTGATCAAACTGTACCAAGACCACATGTCCAGTTACCCAGGTACTACTTGGCATAGCATAGCCATCTCCATCCGCAATCAGCAGCTTATTTACAATTATTTATCGTCGCTATATTTAAGTTTATTTAACCCATTTCATTCTGGATACATTTAAAGACTTTTGCAAACAACATAGATCCAGATCAGCCGCAGCGTGACGCTGCGTGCTGATCAGGATCTATGTTGTTTGCTACATAGCCAAGTGTCTTAGCAATATCATGTGAATAGCAAACAGCATAGAGCCTGATCAGATGGCACGTTCTGTGGCCGTTGATCTGGCTCTATGTTCTTTGCAAATACCGTTTGAACGGTATCCAGAATGAAATGGGTTAATGTCGTTACCGGTTGCCCATATGAGTGGCAGGCAGTTTACCTAACAACACCTTTCCTGGGCAAGCTCCAGCGGTTAACCAGTAATTGGTGCACCAACCTCCGTAAGAAACTGCCATTGTATTCATATAAAGAGCATAGAAAATGTGAATTCTACAACAGTTTGGCCAAGGTTACACTTGAGGTCAAAAGTCATATACACTATATTTGGTGTCTACTCCATATGATTATCTCTTAACCCTTTGCCTGCTGAGTCAATATATAATCACATTTGCAAACAACATAGAGCCTGATCAGCCGCGGCATAGCACAGCATCTGATCAGGATCTATGTTGTTTGCTATTCAGTGTTTTAGCTCCACTATCCAAATAGCAAATAGTATAGAGCCTGATCAGCTGATCAGCCGCGGCATAACACAGCATCTGATCAGAATCTATGTTGTTTGCTATTCAATGTTTTAGCTCCACTATCCAAATAGCAAACAGCATAGAGCTTGATCAGCTGCTGCGTAACACAACATCTGATCAGGATCTATGTTGTTTGCTATTCAGTGTTTTAGCTCCACTATCCAAATAGCAAACAGCCGTCTGATCTGGCTCTATGCTTTTTGCAAAAGTGATTTTATTTGCTGCTAGTGTACAAAGGGTTAACCTTTTCCCTCATAGAAGCACCTCCTAACGCCATTACCAATGCAACATACATTGACAAGGTAGTAGCCAAACCAAAGTTCATAATAAAGGCCAGAATTTCATATAGTCCCAGAAATATCTATGGAGGTGGGGTAGATATGGCAACTACTTATCCACTGCATGATAGCTAAATGGATGTCGTTTGTATGCAGATATAATAGTATATTAACCTAAATCTCATGTAGTCCCAGTAATATCTATGGATGTTGGATAGATATGGCAACTATTTATCCACTGCATGATAGCTAAATGGCTGTCGTTTGTATGCAGATATAATAGTATATTAACCTAAATCTCATGTAGTCCCAGTAATATCTATGGAGGTGGGATAGATATGGCAACTACTTATCCACTGCATGATAGCTAAATGGCTGTCGTTTGTATGCAGATATAATAGTATATTAACCTAAATCTCTATAAAGTCCCAGTAATATCTATGGAGGTGGGATAGATATGGCGACTACCTATCCACTGCATGATAGCCGTGTTGTGTATTTTACACATTAATTTGAATGTATATTTCAGACCACTCGGAGTGTCCAGTAGACTACCCGTGTTACAGAGCTCAAGGGCACCTGTTGTAAATGAACCACAACATCCACAACTATCCCTTCCTAGCAGGACACAGGATAAAATGGGTATGGTTATATAGCTACTAACCCATTGTATTGACAGCTACTCGCTAATACCCATATTCAGTTTATGCGTAAATATTGTACAGTGAAACCCCTTTAAGCTGGAATTCTCTCCAAACTCAATACAATTGTTTGCTCCCGAATTTTTCCCTTCTTTGTTCATTGTAAAAAGACCTCTGTAAACCGATGTCGTATAGAATATTGACCCCCTCAAAATAATGACCCGCGGGTCATTATTCGGCCATAGAATATTGAATTTATTGTAATTGTTAATTTTATAGCTTATGCAATTATTAATAATCAATATTCTATATGACACCGGAACCCCACTTTTCCGAATACCGAACATATTTTATTAAAGATATGTGCATTTTCAACTGTAATTTACCCCAGGGCCCTGTAAACCAAACAGCAAGCTACTTGCCTTGATCAAATATGAAACAGATTATATTCAATTAAACTGACAACTTTCAGATAATATTTTCTGCCGGATAACAGGCATTTGTTCAATGTAATCAGATAGTAAGCCAGATAACAGGCATTTCTCCAATGTAATCAGATAGTAAGCCGGATAACAGGCATTTCTCCAATGTAATCAGATAGTAAGCCAGATAACAGGCATTTCTCCAATGTAATCAGATAGTAAGCCGGATAACAGGCATTTCTCCAATGTAATCAGATAGTAAGCCAGATAACAGGCATTTCTCCAATGTAATCAGATAGTAAGCCGGATAACAGGCATTTCTCCAATGTAATCAGATAGTAAGCCAGATAACAGGCATTTCTCCAATGTAATCAGATAGTAAGCCGGATAACAGGCATTTCTCCAATGTAATCAGATAGTAAGCCAGATAACAGGCATTTCTCCAATGTAATCAGATAGTAAGCCAGATAACAGGCATTTCTCCAATGTAATCAGATAGTAAGCCAGATAACAGGCATTTCTCCAATGTAATCAGATAGTAAGCCAGATAACAGGCATTTCTCCAATGTAATCAGATAGTAAGCCAGATAACAGGCATTTCTCCAATGTAATCAGATAGTAAGCCGGATAACAGGCATTTCTCCAATGTAATCAGATAGTAAGCCGGATAACAGGCATTTCTCCAATGTAATCAGATAGTAAGCCAGATAACAGGCATTTCTCCAATGTAATCAGATAGTAAGCCGGATAACAGGCATTTCTCCAATGTAATCAGATAGTAAGCCGGATAACAGGCATTTCTCCAATGTAATCTATTACAATACGATTACTTGTAATCATGAAAATTTATGATTACAAATTACTTTACCATTACCCAGAACTGTAATCGATTACATTACGATTACTTGTAATCATGAAAATTTACGATTACAAATTACTTTACAATTACCCAGAACTGTAATCGATTACATTACGATTACTTGTAATCATGAAAATTTACGATTACAAATTACTTTACGATTACCCAGAACTGTAATCGATTACATTACGATTACTTGTAATCATGAAAATTTACGATTACAAATTACTTTACAATTACCCAGAACTGTAATCGATTACCCCAGGTCTGATGTCTCAGCCTTCTAAGGACAGTTTTGTTGGGGTTTTTTACGTTTATTTATCGTCGCTACCGGTTGCCCATATGAGCGACGCCTCCTGAAGAGATTAGTTATTTTAGATTTTGGAGGATAGTGCATGATACAGACCCATTTCAGACTCTCCTCTGGTTCTTTTACGTGCACGGTGTAAAGCACCGACACGAGACCTCGGTTTATTTATAATTTATACAAATTTATTTTAGCTCGATTGGGAAACAAGTTTTTTCAACTTATATAAATCACTCTCGAGACCTCATTCCTGATGGAATCCATCGCCACGAGGGAGAGAGAAGAGGCAATGTAGAATTTAAATGCCTTGCCTAAGGGCACAATCGTAACGGCTCCAGCGGGGCTCGAACTCCGGACCTTTCGCACCTGAAGCGAACGCGCATCCACTGCGCTATCACGACTTCGGTTTAACGTCCCATCTGAAAGACTGTTAATTTTATTAAGGTCAGACGGGGGATCGAACCTGCTAAGGACAGCAGAGTTGAATTGTTAATTTATGAGAAATCTACCCCACTATGAAAACCCATCCAAACCAACTTTCCGGTGGCCGTTCGGTTTAGAAGGTTCACTGTATTTATTATGTTTTTCTCTTTTCCTGAACAAATATGAGACATTTATGAAGATCAGTACTTTCCCCGAGTCCTATCCTTGCAGGTCAGGCTGATAGGCAATCAGTAATAAACCGGCCATATCAGAATGAACCCCTCACAAGGTTAGCATCTTTGACCCTCATAGGCAGGATGCCATAACCACTAGGCCACCATATCGGGGGGGGGGGACCATATCTAATTGATGTGCATATATATATTAGTGTTATCTCCGATACACGACTACTTACAAAGTTTTGAGATTATTCTTGATGTTACGGTATCCTTTACCTCGATTTGTATAAATCTACATTTATCTGTTATTTAGGAAGCAACTTGATACCTCCTCATGAAAAGATGGCCGACACATTGAGACTGACACAATCTCCTCAACACTCGCCAGTAACCCTGCATGTTAAACAGTCTCCGTTACAATTGTCTTGCCAATCTCCACAGAAGTTGTCAACCTCAGAGATTGCTAGACCTCCACAACAGTTACCCAACCCACAGAAAAAACCATCTCCGCTGCAGATTTCAACCCCGCTGATAAAACAACAGAGTTCGGGTAAAGCACAAACATCGCTCCAGCTGCCAGCACCAAATCAACAGATGTTGCAGCAACGTGCTAGAACACAGATCTTGTCTTCTCACAGGTAAAATGGTTTCTTTTATATGAAACCATGTATTAGTAAAGTGATTACTTAGACGTGTATTAAAGAAAGTAGATAATGTGTTTACTGTCTTACTGGTTCATTTACCTAAATCTCATGTAGTCCCAGTAATATCTATGGAAGTGGGATAGATATGGCAACTACTTATCCACTGCATGATAGCTAAATGGCTGTCGTTTGTATGGAGATATAATAGTATATTCACCTAAATCTCTATGTAGTCCCAGTAATGTCTATGGAGGTGGGATAGATATGGCGACTACTTATCCACTGCATGATAGCTAAATGGCTGTCGTTTGTATGGAGATATAATAGTATATTAACATAAATCTCTATGTAGTTCCAGTAATATCTATGGAGGTGGGATAGATATGGCAACTACTTATCCACTGCATGATAGCTAAATGGCTGTCGTTTGTATGGAGATATAATAGTATATTAACATAAATCTCTATGTAGTTCCAGTAATATCTATGGAGGTGGGATAGATATGGCGACTACTTATCCACTGCATGATAGCTAAATGGATGTCGTTTGTATGGAGATATAATAGTATATTAACCTAAATCTCTATGTAGTCCCAGTAATATCTATGGAGGTGGGATAGATATGGCAACTACTTATCCACTGCATGATAGCTAAATGGATGTCGTTTGTATGCAGATATAATAGTATATTAACCTAAATCTCTATGTAGTCCCATATAAAATGGTTTCTTTTATATGAAACCTGCCCAGGAAAGGTGTTGTTAGGTAAACTGCCTGCCAGCGATATAGCCCAAAATGGTGCTGATGCAGGCGTAAAACCTGAAATATAATAATAATAAAAACTGTATATGAACAAGTTTGCAGTTTCTTACGGAGGTTGGTACACCCAAGTACTGGTTAACCGCTGGAGCCTGCCCAGGAAAGGTGTTGTTAGGTAAACTGCCCGCCGGCGATATAGCCCAAAATGGTGCTGATGCAGGCGTAAAACCCGAAATATAACATAACATAATTTCTATGAAACCGTGTATTAGTAAAGTGATTACTTAGACGTGTATTAAAGAAAGTAGATAATGTGTTTATTGGTTCATTTAGCACAACTTAAAAGCATGTCAGGGCGAACCTAGGGGTTGGTAACCACCTCTTTAGTCTCAGTACTCCAGGGTACATTCTAGGTCAGAATTTTTGGGAGAAGTGAGAAAGCATGTGATCGCTTCCTTAAATGGTGTTCTTTTATATACTTCTGTAAAATAGGGTTAAAATGCACAGTACAACCATTAAATACAACATTTGAATAGAAGGAGTGCTTTATAATGGGTCAGTGTATCTTACTAGACAACATTTTGTTTTTTGGGAGAAGTGGGGCCCCCAGAGGGCGAAATCAAGGGTCCCTAGGGCTACACATCGCTCTCTAGAATGATCCCTGGTACTCAGGTATGTGTACGGATGTGTCAACCAGATATGGCTTCAGATCAACCTCAGGAAGTCGTGAGAGCATAGTGTCTGGAGTTCGAGCCCCGCTGGAGCCGTTACGATTGTGCCCTTAGGCAAGGCATTTAAATTCCACATTGTCTCTTCTCTCTCCCTCGTGGCGATGGATTCCATCAGGAATGAGGTCTCGAAAGTG
Source organism: Archivesica marissinica (assembly GCA_014843695.1). Classification (NCBI taxonomy): domain Eukaryota; kingdom Metazoa; phylum Mollusca; class Bivalvia; order Venerida; family Vesicomyidae; genus Archivesica; species Archivesica marissinica. The sequence continues at coordinate 2,551,328 of CM026401.1, forward strand.
ATTAATATAAGTTGAAAGAACTTGTTTCGCAATCGAGCTAAAATAAATTTGTATAAACTAACTTCAGGTATTGTTAGGGTGACGCAATACGCATGACAATCGCCCGACGATATTGAGAATGTTTACATATACTTTCCAATGTTTATGTTTTCCCCACTGCGTGTTTTTACGTTTATTTATCGTCGCTACCGGTTGCCCATATGAGCGACGCCTCCTGAAGAGATTAGTTATTTTAGTTTATGTTTTCCCCACTGCATTCAACGACTGGAACAACATGTTTTACTGCCACTGCTTTCTGCTTATGGTGTCCAGCAACTGTAGTTTTGAAATATTGTCAACGTTGTTTTCGCACTCCAGCCATCAGTGAAGTCATTTATGTCGTCGTCTAAGTGCAACGTTATAGCGTCATTTAAAGAATGGTTGCATCTTTTTCCGTCATTAAAACGCTCTTCGGTATAAAATAAAAATAAATTAAACGTGTTGTTTAAACTGTATTTAATCTACGATTGCGAAACAAGTTTCAACAACTTATATTAATCACTCTCGTTGGCGTGGATGAAAGTGTAAATGTGGTGATTCATGTGGGAAGAAACCGGAGAAAACCCACCTGTCCGATCTAGCGACCACCGTACCATCTCACATACTTTGTGCTCCGAGGATCAAACCACGGGTTGCATTGGTGAGAAGCGAGCGTGCTAATCACTGCGCTAATCGGACGGACTGTTCGTTTAAGTGAATGATCGAATAATATTTCACTAATGAGGAACAATAATTATGATAATAATGCTTTCAATGTTCATTCGGTGAAATATAATTTGATGATACATTGAAACAAACAAATATCATCATTCTAATATGGCTACTTATCCAGGGACCATACATTAAACAATAACTATCCGATTAAGATCATGTGAAGCACACGCTAGAGGATGATTTAGGGAGAAGTAAGGTACCATACATTAAACAATAACTATCCGATTAAGATCATGTGAAGCACACGCTAGAGGATGATTTAGGGAGAAGTAAGGTACCATACATTAAACAATAACTATCTGATTAAGAGCATGTGAAGCGCATGCTAGAGGATGATTTAGGGAGAAGTAATCTCTGTGAGTTCTCTCACTTTATACTAGTCAGAGTTCAGAGAGAAGAATTTCAACATAGAATATATATGATGGGACACTATTCCTAAGCTTCTCCCATGTATACCTAAGTTTCTCCCTTGTATACCTAAGATTCTCCCATGTATGCTATAAACTTCTCCCTAGTATACCACTACTCCCATGTATACCTAACCTCCTCCCATGTCTACTCCCATGTATACCTAAGTTTCTCCCATGTATACCTAAGATTCTCCCATGTATGCCATAAACTTCTCCCTAGTATACCACTACTCCAATGTATACCTAAGTTTCTCCTCCCCTGTATATCTTAAGCCTCTCTAAAGTATACCAAGAGCTTCTTCCTTGTGTATCTAACCACTTCCCATGTATACCTAACCTCCTCCCATGTATACCTAACCTCCTCTCATGTATACCTAACCTCCTCCCATGTATACCTAACCTTCTCCCATGTATACCTAACCTCCTTCAAAGTATACCTAAACATCTCCCATGTATACCTAACCTTCTCCCATGTATACCTAACCTTCTTCCATGTATACATAAGCTTCTCCCATGTATACCTAACCTCCTCCCATGTATACCTAACCTTCTTCCATGTATACATAAGCTTCTCCCATGTATACCTAACCTCCTCCCATGTATACCTAACCTCCTCCCATGTATACATAAGCTTCTCCCATGTATACATAAGCTCTTGCCATGTATATCTAACCTCCTCCCATGTATATCTAACCTCCTCCCATGTATACCTAAGCTTCTCCCATGTATACCTAACCTTCTCCCATGTATACATAAGCTCTTGCCATGTATATCTAACCTCCTCCCATGTATACCTAAGCTTCTCCCATGTATACCTAACCTTCTCCCATGTATACCTAAGCTTCTCCCATGTATACCTAACCTTCTCCCATGTATACATAAGCTTCTCCCTTGTATACATAAGCTTCTCCCTTGTATACATAAGCTTCTCGCAACTTAGGCTCTGCAATGGGCGTACTGTTTTCAAATATTGTATGTACATTAACCTAGTGATTTTGGTTTCGATATCTGTTGCCGCTCAATAACGTGTAGCCTATTGAGTATAGTATCTTCAAGCGGCACTGGAACATTGACCATGGTCTGTAAATGACACTTTTTGGATCAAAGGCCAAGGTTCAATATCTGCTGGTCAGAAATTAATATGTTTGCCAACCATGGACTTTGGTGCGTGATCCATGGGCTCCTGACCTAGTTGTATTACAGATAATTGACATTGCTGTTTCAGTGGTGTTGACACTGTGATGCAATCTGTCCCTACCCAGCAGGCTCATGTAGAACATAGGCGTGCACTAGCCCCACTGAGTGGACATGCACAAACACAGCTGAGTGGCCAGAGATACACCCAACCACAGCCTGGAGGGCAGAGATACACCCAACCACAGTCCATCAGACAGAGATACACCCTACCACAGCCTAATGGGCAGAGATACACCCAACCACAGTCGATCGGACAGAGATTCACCCAACCACAGCTTAGCGGACAGAAATACACCCAACCACAGCCTAATGGGCAGAGATACACCCAACCACAGTCGATCGGACAGAGATACACCCAACCACAGCTTAGTGGACAGAAACACTCACCACCTGAGCCCACTGGACCCACTCCAACAGTAGCCCACCCAATTGAACCCAGACACACACCACTCCAGCCCAATCCTCAGCAGGTTCTGTTTACTGTCTGTTTATTATGTCTCCTCCGAGAGAGGGGGGGGGGGAATATTGATTTTATGCAGTCTGTCTGTCACAAACTTTATCCGAACAATATCTTCTAAACCCTTGGTCAGATTTTCACGAAAACACACAGGAGTAATCAGTATCTAGTGTGCCGTTAGGCAAGGCTCATAAAGTTCACATTGCCTTTTCTCTTGCCTTCATGGAGATGAAGTCCCTTAGAAATGAGGTCTCGAGTGTGATTAGGCTAATATATAAAAAAAATTTTTTTAACCCTTTCCCTCATAGAAGCACATCTTGACGTCATTACCAATACGACATACATTGACAATGTAGTAGCCAAACCAATGTTCATAATAAAGGCCAGAATCTCATGTAGTCCCAGTTATATCTATGTAGGTGGGATAGATATGGCGACTACTTATCCACTGCATGATAGCTAAATGGCTGTCGTTTGTATGGAGATATAATAGTATATTAACATAAATCTCTATGTAGTGCCAGTAATATCTATGGAGGTGGGATAGATATGGCGACTACTTATCCACTGCATGATAGCTAAATGGGTGTCGTTTGCATGGAGATATAATAGTATATTAACCTAAATCTCTGTGAAGTCCCAGTAATATCTATGGAGGTGGGATAGATATGGCGACTACTTATCCACTGCATGATAACTAAATGGGTGTCGTTTGCATGGAGATATAATAGTATATTAACATAAATCTCAAGTAGTCCCAGTTATATCTATGGAGGTGGGATAGATATGGTGACTACTTATCCACTGCATGATAGCTAAATGGCTGTCGTTTGCATAGAGATATAATAGTATACTAACCTAAATCTCTATGGAGGAAAGGGTTAAGCATATCATATTTGTGCTCCACTCAGTTTATTTTTTCACAAAGTTATGGCTCTTTGAAGATTTGTGAAGAATACAGTTTGTCCGGACATTTCTGCTACATGTATATCCATAGCTAGATTTCTAATGATGCACACTAAGTTTAAACTTTATTTATTTTACAAGGATTGCGAAAAAAGCTTTAACAACTTATGTTAATCACTCTCATTGGTGCAGATGAGAGTGTAAATGTGGTCATTCGTGTGGGAGGAAATCGGAGTACCCGGAGAAAACCCACCTGTCCGATCTGGCGACCACAGTACTATCACACATACTTCCCGGTCTGAGGATCGAACCCGGGTTGCATTGGTGAGAAGCGCGCGTGCTAACCACTGCCGCTAATCGGACAGCCAAATGATGAGTTATCGCCCTTTACTTCATTGATGCAACCACTGATAAGGGGGTGGGGGGGGGGGGGGTAGACATACGGGGTTTTATTCAAACACAATTTATAGTTATACACATAAAATGCTGCAAAAATCAATACTTTGAGACCAACATTTACTATACATAGATGCACTTGTATTATTTTAGCATAAAATGCAGCTGTGAGTCTGAATAATGTAGGTACAATGAATGCTATAATGGCAAGCTATTGTATTGTCTTCTAACAGGTAAAGTATGGTATAGTAGGAGCTACTAGGGTTACTTTCTGTGTGTGGTTTACGTTTATTTATCATCGCTACCGGTTGCCGATATGAGCGACGCCTCCTGAAGAGATTAGTCATTTTAGATGTTTGAAGGATAGTGCAATGATACAGACAGAGACGCATTCCTGTGTCCAACACCGACATGAGACCTCGGTTTAAAGTCCCATCTGAAAGACTGTTAATTTTAGTAGGGTCAGATGGGGGATGCGATCCCTGGATTACCAGTCCGGCGTGTTACCACTGGACTACAGATCCGTCTGTGGATTATTTTCTATTTCCCTCAAAAGGTTTTAAAGTGACATTACATTGCAAAGAACAAAGAAATGCATTTTTACCTATAAATAGTACAAGTCTGTTTTATTCTTTGCCAAATAATGATTTCATAGTGAAAGATATCATTTAGTTTTGTTTGTGCAAATTTATTTACCTCGATTGAGAAACAAGTCAACATCATCTGATTAATCGCTCTCGAGACCTCATTCCTGACAGTATCCATCGTCATCAGGGAGAGAGAAATGTGGAATTTAGGGCATAATCATAATGGCTACAGCTAGGCTGGAACTCTGGGCCTTTCGCACCGGAAGCTAAGGCAACTAGTTAAATTCTGGATACATTTAATGGCTTTTGCAAACAACATAGGTCCAGATCAGCCGCAGCGTGAGGGGATCTATCTATCAGGATCTATGTTGTTTGCTACATAGCCAAGTGTCTTAACAAGATCATCTGAATAGCAAACAGCATAGAGCCTGATCAGATGGCACGTTCCGTGGCAGCTCTATGTTCTTTGCAAATACTTGTTTGAACGGTATCCAGAATCAAATGGGTGAAGTATATTATAAATTTTGCCATGAGGGAGAGAGAAGAGGCAATGTGGATTTCAGTGTCTTGCCTAAGGACACCACCACCGTGGTTCTAACGGGGCTTCAACTTACTGTATCCACTTGGTTATGCCATATATTGTATGAGAATACTAGGGATGGCAACGAATATGCACTCAAACGTCCAAATATCCGAACACTATTCCAGTATTCGAATATCCGGAAACAAATATTATATTGTCCTCAAAAATGCCACCCGCTCAGTCATACGTTTGGAAATGCTTGAATCCCTCTGAGAATAAGAAAACTGCTAGGTGTAATCTATGCAAATTGGATTTAACATATTCGGGTACAATATCAATCTGAATAATTATTTGAAGAAGATGACGTTTACACGTAAAACAGAAATTAGGTTAGTTTGGCAATTTTGATAAGAGTGAGTGATTTTGAGTTTTTGATAGAATTCTATCAAATATTCGAATACCTTCCCGAACGAATATTCGAATAGTTTAATCGCTATTCGTTGCCATCCCTAGATAATACAAATGAACGTAAATCATAATATATCGTGCTTTGATCTATCAGGTGCCAAGTGTGAAATCTCCCACCGTACCCAGCGGTATTCAACTGGGCGTGCAGATACCGCAGCCAGACGGGGGCAGCATATGTAACTATATACTTCTTGTTTACAAACTTGTACATGTACCGGTATGTGTACATGTATGTGTACGTGTATGTGTACCGGTATGTGTACGTGTATGTGTACCGGTATGTGTACGTGTATGTGTAAATTGTAACGCAGTGATTGAAAATGAATATCACTTCCTTCTCATATGTCCAAAATATTCAACATTGCGATCAAAATACATAAAACGCTACAATTACACCTGGCCAACAAAACAAAAATGTGCTGGTCTTATGTCAACAAACTCCAAAATTACTTTGAACAATCTTTGCAAATTCATTTACTATGCTAACCTGTTAAAGAAATGTAACGTTGTAAAAATTGCTGTTATATAGTTTATACAAATTTATTTTAGCTTGATTGCGAAACAAGTTCTTACAACTTATATTAATCACTCTCGAGACCTCATTCCTGATGGAATCCATCGCCACGAGGGAGAGAGAAGAGGCAACGTGGAATTTAAATGCCTTGCCTAAGGGCACAATCGTAACAGCTCCAGCGGGGCTCAAACTCTAGACCTTTCGCACCTGAAGCGAGCGCTATGATGACTTCCCTTGCTGTTATATGCCAATAGCAAGGAAATATCCGCAGGAGTGATATGCTCTTTGTTAAAAATCCATGTCTTTGTATTGAAAATGTTTGAATTTGCTATAAACATATATACCGTCAAACCTGTGTTAGTGGTCACCTCCATTAAGCAGCCAACCTGTATTAAGCAGCCAGTTTCCATATTCCCAATATGCTGTTTTATTATACATTTGACCTCTTTTAAGCAGCCACCTGTGCTAAGCAGCCACTTTCTGTGACTCCCTTGGCTGGCTGTTTAAGACAGGTTTGACTGTATACATGTTTTATGCAATAAACTTGTTGAATTGAATGTGACAGTTTGGGAATACTGAGCAACCTCAGCTTGGACCTTGGGCATTACACCCCGATATCATTCTACCAATGAGAGACCTTGCCAAGCAAGTTACTGCCCCCTGTATACTCTTTCACCGCGAGGTAGTAGCCAAACCAATGTTCATAATAAAGGCCAGAATCTCATGTAGTCCCAGTAATATCTATGGAGGTGGAATAGGTATGGCGACTACTTATCCACTGCATGATGGCTAAATGGCTGTCGTTTGTATGGAGATATAATAGTATATTAACCTAAATCTCTATGAAGTCCCAGTAATATCTATGGAGGTGGGATAGATGTGGCGACTACTTATCCACTGCATGATAGCTAAATGGCTGTCGTTTGTATGGAGATATAATAGTATATTAACCTAAATCTCTATGAAGTCCCAGTAATATCTATGTAGGTGGGATAGATATGGCGACTACTTATCCATTGCATGATAGCTAAATGGCTGTCGTTTGTATGGAGATATAATAGTATATTAACCTAAATCTCTATAAAGTAAAGGGTTAAATGGCTGTCGTTTGAATGGAGATATAATAATATATTAACCTAAATCTCTATGAAGGAAAGGGTTACGGGCTTGCTGTTTCAGCCAGCAAGTATTTATAAGAGGTAAAGCATCTGAGGGTACTAGGTTGGGCATCTGAGGGTAATAGGTTGGGCATCTGAGGGTAATAGGTTGGGTATCTGAGGGTACTAGGTTGGGCATCTGAGGGTACTAGGTTGGGCATCTGAGGGTAATAGGTTGGGCATCTGAGGGTAACAGGTTGGGCATCTGAGGGTACTAGGTTGGGTATCTGAGGGTACTAGGTTGGGTATCTGAGGGTACTAGGTAGGGCATCTGAGGGTACTAGGTTGGGTATCTGAGGGTACTAGGTTGGGCATCTGAGGGTACTAGGTTGGGTATCTGAGGGTACTAGGTTGGGCATCTGAGGGTACTAGGTTGGTCATCTGAGGGTACTAGGTTGGGGTATCTGAGGGTACTAGGTTGGGTATCTGAGGGTACTAGGTTGGGCATCTGAGGGTACTAGGTAGGGCATCTGAGGGTACTAGGTAGGGCATCTGAGGGTACTAGGTTGGGTATCTGAGGGTACTAGGTTGGGTATCTGAGGGTACTAGGTAGGGCATCTGAGGGTACTAGGTTGGGCATCTGAGGGTACTAGGTTGGGCATCTGAGGGTACTAGGTTGGGTAAATATTACACATGTTTTGCCTCTCAGGTTATAGACGTATTGTTGAGTTTGTTTGTTAGGGTTTCACGCCTGCATGAGCACCATTTTGGGCTATTATCGCCGGCCAGCAGTTTATCTAACAGCACCTTTCCTGGGCAAGTTCCAGCGGTTAACCAATACTTGGTTCACCAACCTCAGTAAGAAACTGCCAACTTTTACATATAAACACACAGCCTGAGCGGAGCTCGATCCCGTGACCATCAATGATGATAGGTTACAGTGGTATAAAAGTCAGCGACTGTAACCACTCGACAATGAAGGCGGTCCTGTTGAATTTGTAAGAGTAATTAATAATTATGAAACTGTCATAAAATACAGAAGACAGGAGCTAAGAATTGTTTTACACTGTTGTCATATTTTGTTTAGATTATCTGAAAATGAAAGACATTCCTGATACCCCGGAAATAAAGAGCCCGGAACTAGATCTGAAAATACCCAGTAAACCAGTCACACCAGGTACTATAGTGGGAGAAGGGCTGGAGTGAGAGGGTGATGTGGGAGAAGGGTTGGAGTGAGAGGGTGATGTGGGAGAAGGGCTGGAGTGAGAGGGTGATGTGGGAGAAGGGTTGGAGTGAGAGGGTGACATGGGAGAAGGGCTGGAGTGAGAGGGTGATGTGGGAGATGGGCTGGAGTGAGAGGGTGATGTGGGAGAAGGGCTGGAGTGAGAGGGTGATGTGGGAGATGGGTTGGAGTGAGAGGGTGATGTGGGAGAAGGGTTGGAGTGAGAGGGTGACATGGGAGAAGGGCTGGAGTGAGAGGGTGATGTGGGAGAAGGGTTGGAGTGAGAGGGTGATGTGGGAGAAGGGCTGGAGTGAGAGGGTGACATGGGAGAAGGGCTGGAGTGAGAGGGTGATGTGGGAGATGGGCTGGAGTGAGAGGGTGATGTGGGAGAAGGGCTGGAGTGAGAGGGTGATGTGGGAGAAGGGTTGGAGTGAGAGGGTGATGTGATGAGCCGTCTCATCAGGATCTGCACTTTTTGCCAGTCATATTACTATTTTTAGACAAAAATTACCCTTTTTGATAAATGCACTGGTCTAAATATAATTTTCTTATTAATTTATTGGTCTGAAAATATCATGGACCACCCCAGTCCATGTCAGTTACTTGGTGTTGAATGGGTTAAACGTGATCCCTTAACCATTGGCAGAAGTAGAGCAATAAAGGGCCAATTTTACTCATTCTATCTCCATACGACTGATCAGAGCTCATTCTATCTCCATGCGACGACTGATCAGGGCTCATTCTATCTCCATACGACTGATCAGGGCTCATTCTATCTCCATATGACTGATCAGTGCTCATTCTATCTCCATTCGACTGATCAGGGCTCATTCTATCTCCATACGACTGATCAGGGCTCATTCTATCTCCATACGACTGATCAGGGCTCATTCTGTCTCCATACGACTGATCAGGGCTCATTCTATCTCCATACGACTGATCAGGGCTCATTCTATCTCCATACTACTGATCAGGGCTCATTCTATCTCCATACGACTGATCAGGGCTCATTCTGTCTCCATACGACTGATCAGGGCTCATTCTATCTCCATACGACTGATCAGGGCTCATTCTATCTCCATACGACTGATCAGGGCTCATTCTGTCTCCGTACTACTGATCAAAGCTCATTCTATCTCCACACTACTGATCAGGGCTCATTCTGTCTCCATACGACTGATCAGGGCTCATTCTATCTCCATACTACTGATCAGGGCTCATTCTGTCTCCATACGACTGATCAGGGCTCATTCTATCTCCATACTACTGATCAAGGCTCATTCTATCTCCATACCACTGATCAAGGCTCATTCTATCTCCATACTACTGATCAGGGCTCATTCTATCTCCATACGACTGATCAAGGCTCATTCTATCTCCATACTACTGATCAGGGCTCATTCTATCTCCATACGACTGATCAGGGCTCATTCTATCTCCATACGACTGATCTGGGCTCATTCTATCTCCATACGACTGATCAGGGCTCATTATATCTCCATACGACTGATCAGGGCTCATTCTGTCTCCATACGACTGATCAGGGCTCATTCTATCTCCATATGACTGATCAGCGCTCATTATATCTCCATACGACTGATCAGGGCTCATTCTATTTCCATACGACTGATCAGGGCTCATTCTATCTCCATACAACTGATCAGGGCTCATTCTATCTCCATACGACTCATCAGGGCTCATTCTGTCTCCATACGACTCATCAGGGCTCATTCTATCTCCATACGACTCATCAGGGCTCATTCTGTCTCCATACGACTCATCAGGGCTCATTCTAGATCAGAATGTTTGGGAGAAGTGAGAAAGTGCGTGATCACGTCTTTAAATGGCGTTATTTAATAAATTTCAACAAAATATGGTTACAATACACAGGATCACCATTACGTACAACATTTGAATAGAAGGATTGCTTTATAATGGGTCAGTGTATCTTACTGGACAAAATTGTTTTAGGGAGAAGTGGGGCCCCCAGAGGTCGAAGTCAGGGTCCCTATGGCAACTATTTTGCCCACATCGCCCTCTAGAATGAGCCCTGCTGATAAGCAATAGGCATACTGTACTACATACTCAACAATTAACATGGATGGGAATAGATAACGCCGGGAAGCGATGAACGTGTTGTATGGCATTTATGTGGAGTAAACGGTTAATGGTATGGTTGTTTTAGCAAGATTGACTGCATTTACTGCATCCGACAAGGTTTAGATTTCATTACAGAGACGGGACCGATAGAGAGCTCTGTGGAAGCGATGAACGTGTTGTATGGCATTTATGTGGAGTAAACGGTTAATGGTATGGTTGTTTTAGCAAGATTGACTGCATTTACTGCATCCGACAAGGTTTAGATTTCATTACAGAGACGGGACCGATAGAGAGCTCTGTGGAAGCGATGAACGTGTTGTATGGCATTTATGTGGAGTAAACGGTTAATGGTATGGTTGTTTTAGCAAGATTGACTGCATTTACTGCATCCGACAAGGTTTAGATTTCATTACAGAGACAGGACCGATAGAGAGCTCTGTAGAAGATAGTAGATGTGACAGCCCGTTTGATATGGCGAAACATCGCAGGAAACTTGCCGAGATGAAAAGATCACCGGGACATCATGCAACCTATCTGGCTCCCGTGAAACGTGCTTATGCAGAGGTATTGAGAAGCTAGGTTAATTCACCGACTGCAAAACCGATGTTGATACGCATGTTCAAATATAGATATTCATGACTGCCAAACCGATGTTGATACGCATGTACAAATATCGATATTCATGACTGCCAGACCGATGTTGATACGCATGTTCAAATATAGATATTCATGACTGCCAAACCGATGTTGATACGCATGTACAAATATCGATATTCATGACTGCCAAACCGATGTTGATACGCATGTTCAAATATCAATATTCATGACTGCCAAACCGATGTTGATACGCATGTAGGCTACAAATATCGATATTCATGACTGCCAGACCGATGTTGATACGCATGTAGGCTACAAATATCGATATTCATGACTGCCAAACCGATGTTGATACGCATGCTCAAATATCGATATTCATGACTGCCAGACCGATGTTGTTACGCATGCTCAAATATCGATATTCATGACTGCCAAACCGATGTTGATACGCATGCTCAAATATCGATATTCATGACTGCCAGACCGATGTTGATACGCATGCTCAAATATCGATATTCATGACTGCCAAACCAATGTTGATACGCATGTTCAAATATCGATACATAAAAAACAGTTGTTGTAAAGTTGTTGTGCTTTGTTAGCCTCACCTGATTTTGTAGTCGGGTATCAATGAAACGTTTTTTAATTCTGCATGCTAGCAGTGAAAATAACAGTAAAATATGCCATAATAACTCTATTCTAAATTCTAATGAAGTTTGCAGTTACAAATTTAAAATAACACATTAATTCATTGCCATGGAATTTCATTGGAATTGTGTCATTCCACGACCCATAGTTGCAGAGTTTACAGCTGCAAATAAGAAAAAAGTTTACAGCTGCAAATAAGAAAAACACATTAATTAATTGTCATTGGCTACAACTATTTGAACTATTTATAGCCTTTATTTTACCCAGTATGCAATGCGTTGATGACATGCTGCATTATCTGGGCAGCTGTACTAAAGTTAGTTATATAAAAACATCTCTGTATTCTAAGAGTTGATAATTTGTTCCCATTCTTGATCAAAGCACCACGAAAATGCCCAATTCCACCGAGCCAGGTGGGTGGGGTATGATATCATTGAATGTTCTTCTTGTACTCACAGATCGAGGAGCCAGGTGGGTGGGGTATGATATCATTGAATGTGCTTGTACTCACAGATCGAGGAGCCAGGTGGGTGGGGTATGATATCATTGAATGTGCTTGTACTCACAGATCGAGGAGCCAGGTGGGTGGGGTATGATATCATTGAATGTTCTTGTTATACTCACAGATCGAGGAGCCAGGTGGGTGGGGTATGATATCTTTGAATGTTCTTGTTATACTCACAGATCGAGGAGCCAGGTGGGTGGGGTATGATATCATTGAATGTTCTTGTTATACTCACAGATCGAGGAGCCAGGTGGGTGGGGTATGATATCATTGAATGTTCTTGTTATACTCACAGATCGAGGAGCCAGGTGGGTGGGGTATGATATCATTGAATTTGCTTGTTATACTCACAGATCGAGGAGCCAGGTGGGTGGGGTATGATATCATTGAATTTGCTTGTTATACTCACAGATCGAGGAGCCAGGTGGGTGGGGTATGATATCATTGAATGTTCTTGTTATACTCACAGATCGAGGAGAACAGTCAGGAGACCGGTAATGAGAACATGCAGCTGTTTGGACAGGTTCGTTATATTTCACTATAGTTTAGTTTATGCAAATTTATTTTAGCTAGTTTTTACAGTGTTATATTAATCCCTCTCGAGACCTCATTCCTGATGGAATCCATGAGTAGAGAGGAGGCAATGTGGAATTTAAGTGCCTCGCCTAAGGGCACACTCTTATCAGCTACACCTGGCGCGAACTCCGGGCCTCACACCTGAAACGAACACGCTATTACGACTTTGACGCATTATAGTCTCTCCCACCTAGCCATGCACCTCATTTAGTGGACAGGTTTATTGCATCACATCACACTATAGTCTGTCCCACCTAGCCATGCACCTCATTTATTGTACAGGTTTATTGCATCACATCACACTATAGTCTGTCCCACCTAGCCATGCACCTCATTTATTGGACAGGTTTATTGCATCACATCACACTATAGTCTGTCCCACCTAGCCATGCACCTCATTTATTGTACAGGTTTATTGCATCACATCACACTATAGTCTGTCCCACCTAGCCATGTACCTCATTTAGTGTACAGGTTTATCACATCACACTATAGTCTGTCCCACCTAGCCATGTACCTCATTTATTGGACAGGTTTATTGCATCACACTATAGTCTGTCCCACCTAGCCATGTACCTCATTTATTGGACAGGTTTATTGCATCACACTATAGTCTGTCCCACCTAGCCATGTACCTCATTTATTGGACAGGTTTATTGCATCACACTATAGTCTCTCCCACCTAGCCATGTACCTCATTTATTGGACAGGTTTATTGCATCACACTATAGTCTGTCCCACCTAGCCATGTACCTCATTTATTGGACAGGTTTATTGCATCACATCACACTATAGTCTCTCCCACCTAGCCATGTACCTCATTTATTGGACAGGTTTATTACATCACACTATAGTCTGTCCCACCTAGCCATGTACCTCATTTATTGTACAGGTTTATTGCATCACACTAGTCTGTCCCACCTAGCCATGTACCTCATTTATTGGACAGGTTTATTGCATCACATCACACTATAGTCTCTCCCACCTAGACATGTACCTCATTTATTGGACAGGTTTATTACATCACACTATAGTCTGTCCCACCTAGCCATGTACCTCATTTATTGGACAGGTTTATTACATCACACTATAGTCTGTCCCACCTAGCCATGTACCTCATTTATTGTACAGGTTTATTGCATCACACTATAGTCTATCCCACCTAGCCATGCACCTCATTTATTGTACAGGTTTATTACATCACACTATAGTCTGTCCCACCTAGCCATGCACCTCATTTATTGTACAGGTTTATTGCATCACATCACACTATAGTCTCTCCCACCTAGCTATGTACCTCATTTATTGGACAGGTTTATTGCATCACATCACACTATAGTCTGTCCCACCTAGCCATGCACCTCATTTATTGGACAGGTTTATTGCATCACATCACGCTATCGTCTGTCCCACCTAGCCATGTACCTCATTTATTGGACAGGTTTATTGCATCACACTATAGTCTGTCCCACCTAGCCATGTACCTCATTTATTGGACAGGTTTATTGCATCACACTATAGTCTGTCCCACCTAGCCATGTACCTCATTTATTGGACAGGTTTATTGCATCACATCACACTATCGTCTGTCCCACCTAGCCATGCACCTCATTTATTGTACAGGTTTATCACATCACACTATAGTCTCTCCCACCTAGCCATGTACCTCATTTATTGTACAGGTTTATCACATCACACTATAGTCTGTCCCACCTAGCCATGCACCTCATTTATTGGACAGGTTTATTACACCTAGCCATGCACCTCATTTATTGGACAGGTTTATTACACCTAGCCATGCACCTCATTGCTTGAAGTCAATAATTATGTAGTATAGTTACCTTAAAATAATATCGTCGTATTTCGAAAGACAAATATCGCAATGCTTCCGTTGTTTCCAATATCCATAGTGGGACATCTGGGATAGTGGGACATCTGGGATAGTGGGACATCTGTGATAATGGGACATTTGGGATAGCGGGACACACTGGGATAGTGGGACATCTGGGATAGTGGGACATCTGTGATAGTGGGATATCTGTGATAGTGGGACATGTGGGACATCTGTGATAGTGGGACATTTGGGATAGCGGGACACACTGGGATAGTGGGACATCTGGGATAGTGGGACATCTGTGATAGTGGGATATCTGTGATAGTGGGACATCTGTGATAGTGGGACATCTGTGATAGTGGGACATTTGGGATAGCGGGACACACTGGGATAGTGGTACATCTGGGATAGAGGAACATTTGGGATATTTAGAACAAAGAATTTACAATTGTTGGGGTAATGGACCCAAAACAGACAAAAACTTTGTTTTCTTTCTACTGCTAGGCTGAAGGAAATGGTTGTTTTGGTGGAGGTGGCGGAGATGCTGGAACGTTTCCAGGTAAGACAATAGAGATACATGCTTGACATGTTTCCAGGTAAGACAATAGAGATACATGCTGGAATGTTTCCAGGTAAGACAATAGAGATACATGCTTGACATGTTTCCAGGTAAGACAATAGAGATACATGCTTGACATGTTTCCAGGTAAGACAATAGAGATACATGCTTGACATGTTTCCAGGTAAGACAATAGAGATACATGCTTGACATGTTTCCAGGTAAGACAATAGAGATACATGCTTGACATGTTTCCAGGTAAGACAATAGAGATACATGCTTGACGTGTTTCCAGGTAAGACAATAGAGATACATGCTTGACATGTTTCCAGGTAAGACAATAGAGATACATGTTTCCAGGTAAGACAATAGAGATACATGCTTGACATGTTTCCAGGTAAGACAATAGAGATACATGCTTGACGTGTTTCCAGGTAAGACAATAGAGATACATGCTTGACATGTTTCCAGGTAAGACAATAGAGATACATGCTTGACGTGTTTCCAGGTAAGACAATAGAGATACATGCTGGAACGTTTCCAGGTAAGACAATAGAGATACATGCTTGACGTGTTTCCAGGTAAGACAATAGAGATACATGCTTGACATGTTTCCAGGTAAGACAATAGAGATACATGCTTGACGTGTTTCCAGGTAAGACAATAGAGATACATGCTGGAACGTTTCCAGGTAAGACAATAGAGATACATGCTTGACGTGTTTCCAGGTAAGACAATAGAGATACATGCTTGACATGTTTCCAGGTAAGACAATAGAGATACATGCTTGACGTGTTTCCAGGTAAGACAATAGAGATACATGCTTGACATGTTTCCAGGTAAGACAATAGAGATACATGCTTGACATGTTACCAGGTAAGACAATAGAGATACATGCTTGACATGTTTCCAGGTAAGACAACTTTTCTTGAGCAGACTCAGCGGTTAACCAGTCCTTGGTGCACCAACCTCCACAAGGGAGAGATAAGAGGCAATGTGGAATTTAAATTCCTTGCCTAAGGGCACAATCCATTGCCACGAGGGAGAGAGAAGAGACAATGTGGAAATGCCTTGCCTAAGGGCACAAGCCATTGCCATGAGGGAGAGAGAAGAGGCAATGCGGAATTTAAATGCCTTGCCTAAGGGCACAATCCATTGCCACGAGGGAGAGAGAAGAGACAATGTGGAAATGCCTTGCCTAAGGGCACAATCCATTGCCACGAGGGAGAGAGAAGAGACAATGTGGAATTTAAATGATGGGAGCGAACTTTGGGCCATTCGCACCTGAAGGTAATGCGCTACCACTGCGCCATCACGACTTCCAGCCGCCATTCTTCTTTCAGAGTCGGAGACAAGTAATCAGATAAAGAAAGACGCCGAGTCTGCATTCAGTTTCTTCGCATCGTTTGAGAATGAAAAAGGTAATGCTTATACAGTGAATAAATCTGTGTACCTGCTATATATTTAGCAAAAACAAGGCTTGTGGTACGATTATGTCTCAATGCTATGGGAATAGATACAATGTACCAGCAGACGCATAGCTAGGCTTACACATGTACGCACGTGCGTAAGATTAATGTTTACAGTTCATGAAAATTAATAAATGCGAAAACTGCAATAAAAACTGGATCGTAAGGGCGGCACTGACATTGATCATTCACAAGAAAGCAGACATGAATGAAATGCCAACAGATATTGATTGTAGCTGATGTTCACAGTAAGCAAAAGTCACCCGAGACTACCGGTATATTGTGGTGGAAAAAATCTCCGGTGGGGCATGCCCCCGACCCCCCTAGGATGGTGCGTAATCCATATTTAGGTCTAGCTACACGCCTGACCAGTGTGGAATAGCAGCTTTATGTGGGAAGTGATAACGGTGGAAGTGAAATAAATAAACCTGGCTAGTAAAGTTGTCGTACAGGTTTTAATGTGATGTAATGTTGTAGAGGTGTTCAACGTTCTGGTATTGTAGGCAACCAGTTTATAGTTTGTACAAATTTATTTTAGCTTGATTGCGAAACAAGTTACAACTAAATTAATCACTCTCGATACCTCATTTCTGATGGAATCCATCGCCAAGAGGGAGAGAGAAGAGGCAATGTGGAGTTTAAATGCCTTGTCTAGGGCTCGAACTCCGGGCCTTTCACATCGGAAGCTAAGGCGACTAGTTCAGTCGTCATGCACTGTTAAGCATATTATAAAATTTTTGTAGGTGATTCAGAGTCCAAAATTTCTGGCGGTCTTTTCAAATTTGGAGGAGAAGATCCGTCGGACAACCAGGCAGAAGTTGGCGGCTCCCCTTTCTCCATGTTCGGTTCCAGTACCAACGATGAATCATCAGCCGGTTTCCCGTTTAGTTTCGGTGACAACACTAGCCCAGAGAAGCGATCAAAGACGACGAATGAAGGAAACTTCTTCTCCATGTTCAGTGATGGAGGAAATGATGAAAGGAATAATACAGACAATGCTTTCAGTTTAAACTTCGGCAACAATGGCACAACATCTCCCAATAAATTCTCATTTTTCTGAATTGATGATTACAAAGCATCTGTCTGAATTCTTGTCTGCGCCGCTTCTGTCGCAGAAACAAACTGCAGCCAATTTGAAAGGCTTGGGGCCACCAAGAGCCATATAGTTCACAGATAAATATTTGAAGCCATGTAGTTGACAAAGCAGGTTGCGCCAAAAAAAAACATTTAGCGCCAGTATTTGTATTTTGTCGCAACTGGCGCCCGACAGCGGGAATCCTGAAAAGCAAGATGCATTTCATATTGTGATAGTATATACTCAGTCTTGAGTTGACCTCGCTCCATAAGTCGAGGTCGTACTTAGGGAGAGGAGGGGGGGGGGGGGATAGAAAACATGTATTTCACAAACCTTTCACTCACTCGTGTGTCGAAGCAGTTATTATTCGGTGAGATAAAAGTTCAAAGTAATTCACAACACTAGATGGTTTCATTTTCAAAATAAAAATTTATTTATTTATATTAGCGCAAGTAATGGTGATAAATATTGATAAAGTTTAGTATATACTAAACGAATAGTAGTACATGTATATACGTCTCGATCATTTAGGGAAATAATGAACTCAATAGTACGTTAAGTGAGTCGCTGTCTAGGGTCTAAATTTATAATCTGTGTATATTTATAAGCCTATGTCAACCGAATTAGAACATTATAAGTGTGCGCGACGATTCTACTAGGAACCACTACTACGTTTGCTGTCAGTGAACGGTTCTCCAGACATTGGAGGAAGCTACATACAAGATACAAGTAGCAAATAATATTTGGTAGAAATTGTAAATGATTTCAATCACAGAAAGAATTTTGAAAATCGGATATTGAGATGAGCTAATAAATCATACCTACCTTAGATTTTCATAGCATTTTCTGAGTTTATAGGTGTACTATTTTAGATACTCATTTTTACTTCTTTTTTTAAAATTATTTAGTGATGTGTACGTGCATATGCCTGGCTACGGACCTGTAATGAAAGAAATGTCCATTATTTTATCACATTTATATATTGAAACATCTGTTACTTGAATATTTATTGTTGGATTTTCATAATTATATCTGCTGTTCAAACCGATAGAGACTGTTAGTGAATATTGCAAACTGATAGAGACTGTTAGTGAATATTGCAAACCAATAGAGACTGTTAGTGAATATTGCAAACCAATAGAGACTGTTAGTGAATATTGCAAACCGATAGAGACTGTTAGTGAATATTGTAAACTGATAGAAACTGTTAGTGAATATTGTAAACCGATAGAGACTGTTAGTGAATATTGCAAACCAATAGAGACTGTTAGTGAATATTGCAAACCAATAGAGACTGTTAGTGAATATTGCAAACCGATAGAGACTGTTAGTGAATATTGCAAACCAATAGAGACTGTTAGTGAATATTGTAAACCGATAGAGACTGTTTGTTAGTGAATATTGTAACGGCCCCTTTAACCCTTTCCTTCATAGAGATTTAGGTTAATATACTATTATATCTCCATACAAACGACAGTCATTTAGCTATCATGCAATGGATAAGTAGTCGCCATATCTATCCCACCTCCATAGATATTACTGGGACTACATAGAGATTTAGGTTAATATACTATTATATCTCCACACAAATGGCAGCCATTTAGCTATTATGCAGTGGATAAGTAGTCACCATATCTATCCCACCTCCATAGATATTACTGGGACTACATGACATTATGGCCTTTAGTATGAACATTGGTTTGACTACTTCATTGTCAATGTATGTCGTATTGGTAATGGCATCAAGAGGTGTTTCTATGAGGGAAAGAGTTAAGCACCACCCCCATAGATATGTCGACCTATACACTAATGCATCTGCACACATACGGCTGAAACATCGTACATAATCAATGGATAAGTCAACTGAAACCCGGCCACTTATTGTATTTATACAAATTTATTTTAGCTCGAATAATAAAAATAAAGGACATATTTTTAAAAAACGTTTCTTGACAAAAACTATTCCATTTTTGTTCATGTTTGTATCATGTAAGAAGGCAATATACCGGTAGCTAATCCTACATATGTAATGCCATTACAAAATGAATTGTATAACACAACAAAAACTATATGTACAAGATGGACGTTTCTTTTTTTGTTCAGTATAATGTTATTATGTGCAGTCGGTAATGGCGTTGAGAGGCGTTTCCACGGGGGACAGGATTAACACATCATGTTAGCAGAGTGAACTACTTCCTTTTTCTGTGATAGATTTAAAAATTGTTATGCTTTTTTGTGTTATTTACATGTTCAAATTAAATTTTAACTACTTATAGTTTGTCTAAATCCAAGTTTGTGACCAAGTTTCATCTGTCCGTCTATCTATAGAACAAGTTATTTTAGGACTGTTAGTAACTGGTGATACCCCTCTAAGGATATTTAACAGATTTAGTGCATACAGGCTGTCCGATTAGCGCAGTGGTTAGCGCGCTCGCTTCTCACTAACGCAACCCGGGTTCGATCCTCGGACCGGGAAGTATGTGAGATGGTACGGTAGTCGCCAGATCGGACAGGTGGGTTTTCTCCGGGTACTCCGGTTCCCTCCCACACGAATGATCACATTTACACTTTCATCCGAGCCAACGAGAGTGATTAATATAAGTTGTTAGAACTTGCTTCGCAATCGTTGTAAAATAAATAAAGTTTAAACTTTTAACAGATTTAACCTAGAAATGAACAGACTATATTTACATCGCTATTGCATTTCCTTCGATTAACGTATTAGCAGCTGTCATGCGCACTCGAAGTTACGGGCATGCGCATTCGCAATGTTGGGCAGCGTTCGTCGCGAGAAAAGGCGTGTCTTACAGTTTACGCTGTTCCAAGGATGATCTATTTACCTGTTTCCGGTACACGGTAAGATGCAAATCTGGATTAAAAACATTTTAAATACAAAGTGTGCTATATTTTCATTGTGTCATTAAAAAGAATAATTAATGTAAATATAGGCAATGAATCGTGGGTTAATAGTTTCCATCGTGGTATGAACTACATTGGGCGCAGTTAAAGTTGGCGTGGATGCCTTAACCCATTCAACACCAAGTAACTGACATGGACTGGTCCATGATATTTTTAGACCAATAAATTAATAAGAAAATTACATTTGGACCAGTTCATTTATCAAAATGGGTAATTTTATCTAAAAATAGTCATATCACTGGCAAAAAGTGCAGATCCTGATGCGACGGCTCGTCACGAGCCGGCTCATCTGGATCTACACTTTTTGTAAGCCTATTTAGAGGTCTGTGGTGTTGAAAGGGTTAATAGACTGATACAATCATCCGGAGTTTTCGGGGGTGGGGGGAAAAGCGACTGAACAAAAACTACTTTTCGTTCGGTAATTTTCATCTCTTTCCGATGAGAACTGAACGTAATGAAAACACTCATTAACCCTTTCAACACTACAGGCCTCTAAATAGACTTACAAAAAGTGTAGATCCAGATGAGCCGACTCGTGACGAGCCGTCGCATCAGGATCTGCACTTTTTGCCAGTAATAATTATTACTATTTTTAGATAAAATTACCCATTTTGATAAATGAACTAGTCCAAAGGTAATTTTCTTATTAATTTATTGGTCTAAAAATGTCATGCACCAGTCCACGTCAGTTACTTGGGGTTGAATGGGTTAAATAACAATACTGTTGCAGGTGCCCATATGAAAGAATATTTCCCATGGAGTCTTTCCCAAAGATACTGCATATTTACCATCAGTTCCTTGAATCTTTGAAAATTTGCATAGTTCCCATTTTAATACCACTCCTCTCCAAGATTGGTCCGAATACCTGAACATTGAAAAATGTAGAATGAGCTAATCCCGATGTTTGGACAAACATTGGTGCATCTATAGCATAACGTAAAGATAAAGGGCCATAACTCCACATTCATCCAAGCAGGTGATTCTGACGTTACGTGCAACTAATGTTGCATTCAAGTCTGGTTCACTGATGGAATCCATTGCCACGAGGGAGATAGAAGAGACAACATGGAATTTAACTGCCTCACCTGAGGGCACAATCGGGCGCAAACTCTGGGCCTCTCACACCTGAAGCGAACGTGCTAGCACAGCGCTATCGTGCCTTCCTGGAGGCAATGTGGAATTTAACTGCTTGCCTGAGCGCACAATCTGGTGCCTCTCACACCTGAAGTGAACGTGCTAGCACTGCGCTATCGTACCTTCCTAGCTAGCTAGGGAGCTAGCCTGACATGGGTGTACAACGCTAAAACAATGTCCCTCTGTAAGTAGGGAAGTGGAGATAAATCCATTACTACTGAAGTATTTAGAGTTATGGTTCTTGTTATGTTATATTTCGGGTTTTACACCTGCATCAGCACCATTTTGGGCTATATCGCCGGCGGGCAGTTTACCTAACAACACCTTTCCTGGGCAGGCTCCAGCGGTTAACCAGTAATTGGGTGCACCAACCTCCGTAAGAAACTGCCAACTTTTTCATATAAATGAGACACGGCCTGAGCGGGGCTCGAACCCGTGACCATCAGTGATGATAGGTTACAGTGGTATACAAGTCAGCGACCTTAACCACTCGACCACGGAGGCGGACTCATTATGGTTCTTGTACGTCCCTCAATACACAGATTGTAATACCATGTGGTATCGCTGCCATCTGTTATCAGTTAATTAACATGATTTTGATAAAATTACATTTATCATACCGCAACATCTGGTTAGGGAACAACAGTAAAAAGGATTCCAACTAAAAGGACCTATTCACATTTTGGAATAAATCAAACTGTAATAAAATTATGTACAATTGTTTGAATAAAAAACATCGAAATTCGATAAATTAAACTTTATCTGCCAAGGGAGGTAATAGAAAATTAGAGATGTCTCTCAATATGACAGACATCAGATCAGACGGATCTGTAGTCCAGTGGTAACATGCTGGACTGGTAATCCATGGATCGTAGGTTCGATTCCCTCGTCTGACCCTAATAAAAATTAACAGTCTTTCAGATGGGACGTTAAACTGAGGTCTCATGTCGGTGCTTTACACCGTGCACGTAAAAGAACCAGAGGAGATTCTGGAATGGGTCTCTGTCTGTATCATTGCACTATCTTCCAAAAATCTAAAATGACTAATCTCTTCAGGAGGCGTCGTTCATATTGGCAACCGGTAGCGATGATAAATAAACGAACCAGAGGAGACTCTGGAATGGGTCTGTCTGTATCATTGCACTATCTTCCAAAAATCTAAAATGACTAATCTCTTTAGGAGGCGTCGCTCATATGGGCAACCGGTAGCGATGATAAATAAACGAATCAGAGGAGACTCTGGAATGGGTCTGTCTGTATCATTGCACTATCTTCCAAAAATCTAAAATGACTAATCTCTTTAGGAGGCGTCGCTCATATTGGCAACCGGTAGCGACGATAAATAAACGAACCAGAGGAGACTCTGGAATGGGTCTGTCTGTATCATTGCACTATCTTCCAAAAATCTAAAATGACTAATCTCTTTAGGAGGCGTCGCTCATATTGGCAACCGGTAGCGATGATAAATAAACGAACCAGAGGAGACTCTGGAATGGGTCTGTCTGTATCATTGCACTATCTTCCAAATATCTAAAATGACTAATCTCTTTAGGAGGCGTCGCTCATATTGGCAACCAGTAGCGATGATAAATAAACGAACCAGAGGAGACTCTGGAATGGGTCTGTCTGTATCATTGCACTATCTTCCAAAAATCTAAAATGACTAATCTCTTTAGGAGGCGTCGCTCATATTGGCAACCGGTAGCAACGATAAATAAACGAACCAGAGGAGACTCTGGAATGGGTCTGTCTGTATCATTGCACTATCTTCCAAAAATCTAAAATGACTAATCTCTTTAGGAGGCGTCGCTCATATTGGCAACCGGTAGCGATGATAAATAAACGAACCAGAGGAGACTGGAATGGGTCTGTCTGTATCATTGCACTATCTTCCAAAAATCTAAAATGACTAATCTCTTTAGGAGGCGTCGCTCATATGGGCAACCGGTAGCGACGATAAATAAACGTAAAACACAGATCAATGTGATTAACATGCCAGAAGAATGGATAATAAATACTAAAAGTTGTTTGCACACCCTGATGCGACAGTTGGTCTTTCAACATTTTTGAGAGGTGTAACTACGTACATCAGGCTGTATATGATGTACCGGCAGAGTTCCAGCCACAATGAAAGGTTTATCACAAGCAGAGGGCACTGCAAGTCCTGATCACCAATGTGTAGCTTTAAATGCTTTCAAATTCCAATTAACCTGTAACCTGCTGAATAAATTGGATGAAATTTGCAAACAACATAGATCCAGATCAGACGTGTCTGATCAGGATCTATGTTGTTTGCTATTGAGCCTTAAAGCGACAATACTTCACAAAAAGCAATAAAATGTATTTTTGCACGTATACATTGTAAATGCATTGATACTACAAATTCTTCCGAATACATTCGAACACTAACATTGAATCAATAAACTGTTTTTGTGATCTACAAACTTTCAAAATTGAAAGTAGAATTTCATATAACAGTCATCCATGCTCCTGAATTGACGTTTGTTTGTCATCGGAGTCAATACTAAATGCGAGATACTGTCATTTAGAGATAATTTAAATAAGATTAGTCTACAAATAAATATATATAGGCACAAATGTGAGATATAACGGTAAATGGCTTCCATAAATCGTGTTAATCAGGATACATATATGCTTGGATGTCGATTCTATTTACATTATTTATGTCAACAAACCGCGTCAGAAAACGGCGTACTCCAAAATACTGTTACAAGTTCAACAGTGAAGTGAACAAGCTTAGCTTATAAATACAAATTTATTTTAGCTCGATTGTGAAACAAATTATTACAAAGGAGAGAGAAGAGGCAATGTGGAATTTAAATGCCTTGCCTAAGGGCACAATCGTAACGGCTCCAGTGAGGCTTGAACTCCAGACCTTTCTGAAGCGAACGTGCTATCACGGCTTCCAGACATGAAATGTATATCATAAAATTTGACAGAATTCAATTAGATCTAATATTGCTTAGCGCTATACAATTATGCGCTAATTCCATCTGAAAATGGCTTAAATTGTAATAAACTATTCTATTGTATATTGTCTTTTGTGATGCAACTTGAAAGAGGTGAAAAATAACACACATTACCTGTAAATTGGCTCAGCAATCAACCAAAGATTGTCCAGTTAATTTACAATAATTGTGTGTTAATAACACCTTATTAAGTATCATCCCACCGCACAATAGTGGTACTATTTTTTTTCTTCTATGTGTACGTTTATCGTCGCTACCGGTTGCCCATATGAGCGACGCCTCCTATCTATCTACTTCCTTTAATGTCGAACCCCTCGCGGGGATGTAGATATGTTGCGCGTCTCCTGAAGAGATTAGTAATTTTGGAATCAAACCGTTCCTGGGTTCGATACAAGGCATTGACCAAGGAACCTCACGCACATGGCTAACCGCTTACGTCGGCTTAAGTCTGCACAGGAAAACATGTGTAACATACATGGTTCGTTTACGTGCACTATGTAAAACACGGACTTCGGTTTAATGTCGTATCTGAAAGACTGTAAATATATATTAGGTTAAGATGGGGAGCGAACCTGGGATACCTGGATTCGCAGTCCAACGTACTAACCACTAACCCGTCTGTCCGAGTTTGAAAGTAAATGACGAAACCATATAAAGGGGAAGTAATACTATAACGTACTGCGGAAAATAACGAGTGCCACGGAAATATCCGGAATTTACCGACTTTTGACAGCATGTCGTACGCCATCTAGCGACCAATTTAAACAACTTACATGTTATATTGGATGAGTCAACTTTGACATCTGTGTGTTATACATCGACAGGATAATGACCCGGTGCTGCACGTGCTAAATGTAGGTAAGTAATCCCGTATTTACATCGCGATACTATTGCCATTCCATCAGTTTTACTTGTTGACACTCACAGTTTGCTGTCATTTGTCAACAATGTCATTGTCAACAAAAATTTTAAAAATGTCATCAAATTTGCCTTGGGTTTTGAACACTGTCTGACTGGCTGTGATAATTGTTGTCATTTCGTTGATGTTTTACAGGAGCACCATAGACCAGAGAAATGGTTAGATTATAGATATATTTAAATATAGTATTATTTGACTTAGTATAATACAGATTATATATATATATAGCCTACTCTGGGGCGTGGTATAGTCCAAATATTTCGACTTGAAAAATGTGACTATAGTAAAAAAAATAAGTTGACATATCGAGGCATTTTTCAAAATAACAGATCGAAAAAAATAAATTATGTAGAGATGTTATATATAGGACTAGGGTAGTCGTGGTATAGTAAATTGTTGCCAAGTTTGGGATTTGAACTAAAGACTCTGATTTTTCAGTACCTCTTGGCGAACATGAGCTTGTTGCTGTATTTGTATCAATACGTTGAAGTAACCACTGCTGGCTTTAACTCGGGGAGCGTGCGCGCTTAAAGCTTATTGACTCGAATGGTTTGATCTTGTCTTGTCTACTGTTGAAACTAACTTAGTGGCTTGAATGGATGTAGATATTTTGCACTTCATTCCGCAGAGAAGAATGAAAGATGTAAATGTTAAAAGCAAAGTATAAGAGAAAAATGAAATCTGTTTAGTTACAAGTTTTATCATCTAGGTTGTAAGTTGAAAGCTGAGACACGGACAGTTCACCCGATGTATTGCTTAGGAGAACAGTTTAAAAGCCCTGTTCTGTCAAAGCCCTTAGTGAAGCTGAGTGCTATAGATCATTGATGTACAATGGATCACAGGGATTCGGCACGTTTGGGGGTACTAGTATATATATTTAAGTACAGGGATTCTACTCTGTGGGATGTCAGATTTCGCATCGATCAGTAAAATGGCCCTATCTGAAACAATTTTGTACAAATCTGTCCAAATATAACGCCTATCCCGAGTCTTTATATTGTTCTTCAAATAAAACACAACTTTAAGCTGCGTGCATGTATACTTTGCAAACAATTGCCACAGACATTGGCCATAGCAGGTCACATTTCCATACTAGGACACAGGTTCTGTCAGCAACAAAAAAATATCTTCGACGGGAGAGTTTTAACTGTGAATAACATTATCAATAAAATATGTTTCCACTAACGTGTAGGTTTATTCGGCAAAAATGTACGTCAAAAAGAGATTTCGTAGAATTTTTCAATTTGTTTTGAAAATTTCTAAAGCGGCGCAATTCGCGTTGAAACGACGTTGAAATGAGCGTTCTGATTGGATTATTAGAATGTAACTAGATGCTTGTTTTTATATGAAGAATAATCATAATCCAATCAGAACGCTCGTTTCAACGCGAACTGCGCCGCTTGAGAAATTTTCCAAACAACTGCGTTATATTCGGATAGATGTGTAGAAAATTGTTTCAGATAGGGCCATGTTACTGATCGATGCGAAATCTGACATCCCACAGAGTAGAATCCCTGTACTTAAATATATATACTAGTACCCCCAAACGTGCCGAATCCCTGTGCAATGGATCAATGCAGTGCGTGTGTGTTTTACGTTTATTTATCGTCACATCTGCCTCCGTGGTCGAGTGATTAAGGTCGCTGACTTGTATACCACTGTAACCTATCATCACTGATGGTCACGGGTTCGAGCCCCGCTCAGACCGTGTCTCATTTATATGAAAAAGTTGGCAGTTTCTTACGGAGGTTGGTGCACCCAAGTACTGGTTAACCGTTGGAGCCTGCCCAGGAAAGGTGTTGTTAGGTAAACTGCCCGTCAGCAATATAGCCCAAAATGGTGCTGATGCAGGCGTAAAACCCGAAATATAACATAATTATTTATCGTCGCTACCGGTTGCCCATATGAGCGAGTTCAATGATACAGACAGAGACCCATTCCAGAGTCTCCTCTGGTTCATTTACGTGCACGGCGTACAGCACCGACGCGAGACCTCGGTTTAACATCCCATCTGAAAGACTGTTAATTTTATTAGGGTCAGACGGGGGGGATCGAACCTGCGATCCCTGGATTACCAGTCCAGCGTGTTACCACTGGACTACAGATCTGTCTGTTCCATGCAATGTACCTTAACCCTTTCAACACCAAGTAACTGACATGGACTGGTCCATGATATTCTTAGACCAATAAATGAATAAGAAAATTACATTCGGACCAGTTCATTTATCAAGATGGGTAATTTTGTCTAAAATTAGTAATACTACTTGCAAAAAGTGCAGATCCTGATGAGACGACTCGTCACGAGCCGGCTCATCTGGATCTACACTTTTTGTAAGCCTATAAATAGAGGTCTGTGGTGTTGAAAGGGTTAAACCTGTCACGGAATAGGAGTACTAAACCTGTTGTGATCCCAAGCATTGAGTGCATTGTTACACACCATGCTTGTATAGTCAAGCCTGCTTCTAAAGTTTAAGCTAGAGAACTCCATGACCGAGTTGCAGGGATCATTCTAGAGGGCGATGTGGGCGAAATTGTCGCCCTAGGGACCCTGACTTCGCCCTCTTCTCCCTAAATAAATTAATAAATAATTATTTTTCCAATTTTCATACAGAACTTTGTCCAGTAAGATACTGGCCCATTATAGAGCTTTCCTTCTATTCAAATGTTGTATTTAATGGTCATATTGTGTATTTTAACCCCATTTTGTTGAATTATAATAAATAACGCCATACCAATATTTTTTGGTTTTTACAATTTTCAAACAAAATTTTGTCTAGTATGATACACTGGCCCATTATAAAGCACTCCTTCTATTCAAATGTTGTATTTAATGGTTGTACTGTATTAAAGAACACATTTAAGGAAGTGATCACGCGCTTTCTCACTTCTCCCAAAAATTCAGACCTGGAATGAACCCTGGTGGTTACGGTCGTTGACTTCAAATGACGTGCCACCACTGCTGTGTGTTCGAATCCCACTGGGAGTGTCGAATTATTTCAAGTATGGAAGCCATCCAGCTGGTGGTAGTCAGTGGTTCTACCTGTACGTGCCTAAAATTCTGCTCTGAGAAGCATCCTGGGTTTGCCTCCACCAATAATAGCTGCAGAGTCCCCATAGGACCTAAGCTGTTGGTACAACATTAAACCCCAAAAATAAACAATGTTTATACTTGTGAAGGTAAACCGCTGGGGCCTGCCTGCCCATGCAAGGTGTTGTTAGGTAAACCGCTGGGGCCTGCCCAGGCAAGGTGTTGTTAGGTAAACCGCTGGGGCCTGCACAGGCAAGGTGTTGTTAGGTAAACCGCTGGGGCCTGCCTAGGCAAGGTGTTGTTAGGTAAACCGCTGGGGCCTGCCCAGGCAAGGTGTTAGGTAAACCGCTGGGGCCTGCCCAGGCAAGGTGTTAGTAAACCGCTGGGGCTGCCCGCAAGGTGTTGTTAGGTAAACCGCTGGGGCCTGCCTGCCCAGGCATTGTGTTGTTAAGTAAACTGCTGGGGCCTGCCCAGGCAAGATGTTGTTATGTAAACTGCTGGGGCCTGCCCAGGCAAGGTGCTGTTAGGTAAACCGCTGGGGCCTGCCCAGCAAGGTGTTGTTAGGTAAACCGCTGGGGCCTGCCCAGGCAAGGTGCTGTTAGGTAAACCGCTGGGGCCTGCCCAGGCAAGGTTTTGTTAGGTAAACCGCTGGGGCCAGTCCAGGCAAGGTGTTGTTAGGTAAACCGCTGGGGCCTGCCCAGGCAAGATGTTGTTAGGTAAACCGCTGGGGCCTGCCCAGGCAAGGTGTTGTTAGGTAAACCGCTGGGGCCTGCCCAGGCAAGGTGTTGTTAGGTAAACTGCTGGGGCCTGCCCAGGCAAGGTGTTGTTAGGTAAACCGCTGGGGCCTGCCCAGGCAAGGTGTTGTTAGGTAAACTGCTGGGGCCTACCCAGGCAAGGTGTTGTTAGGTAAACCGCTGGGGCCTGCCCATGCAAGATGTTGTTAGGTAAACCGCTGGGACCTGCCCAGGCATTGTGTTGTATGTATGTACCATTAATGTCACACCCCTTGCGGGGACCTAGACATATTTTCCTTGGCATGCTTAGCCGACCATAGTGGTTAACCAGTACTAAGCAATGTGTGTGAGGTGCCTTGAAATGACACTACATACATGGCCTGACTGGGTATCGAACCCGGACCGTTCGATTCCAAATCCGACGCTCTACCATTGGACCACGGATGCCAAACTATGTTGTTAGGTAAACTGCTGGGGCCTGCCCAGGCAAGGTGTTGTTAGGTAAACTGCTGGGGCCTGCCCAGGCAAGGTGTTGTTAGGTAAACCACTGGGGCCTGCCCTGGCAAGGTGTTGTTAGGTAAACCGCTGGGGCCTGCCCAGGCAAGGTGTTGTTAGGTAAACCGCTAGGGCCTGCCCAGGCAAGGTGTTGTTAGGTAAACCGCTGGGGCCTGCCCAGGCAAGGTGTTGTTAGGTAAACCGCTGGGGCCTGCCCAGGCAAGGTGTTGTTAGGTAAACCGCTGGGGCCTGCCCAGGCACGGTGTTGTTAGGTAAACTACCCGTTGGCAATATAGCCCAGAATGGTGCCCATTAAGGCGTAAAACCTAAACAAATAAACAAAACTAATAAACTGGTGAAACTCTCGATGCGCAGGGGCGGATTACGGTTGCATTGGGCCCCTGGCTGTAGCTCAAACAAGGGCCCTTTCATCAAGATAAATACTAGTGCAAGCAAACAAGAACATTTTATTGAATACACCTTTCTCACATTACCCCCGCTTGGCCGAAATTACGGCTTTCCGCTATCGCATTGGTTGGATTTCACCCGTCGACGCGTATTGCGGGACTATTAGACTCGGGGAACAGTGCACTATACGTTATTGCTGCAGTCGACTAAACACAAAATATTATTAAAGTCGTACATCGTTGGAAAGCTCAGGATATCTCTAAGTTCTATCTACCGGTATGTATGTAGTCATTTTAAAAATGTTCGTTAAATTTTATTCAGTTAATTTAAAATACTAATTTGGGGGCCCCTGGCTTCAGCCCTCCCCTTAATCCACCACTGTCGATGCGGATGAAAGCATAAATGTGGTCATTCATGTGGAGGATTCACGAGTATCCGGAGAAAATCCACCTGTCCGATCTGGCAACAACCGAACCATCTCACATAATTCCCGGTCCGAGGATCGAACCTAGGTAGCATTTGTGAGAAGCGAGCGCGCTAACAACTAATCAGACAAACCATGCATTAATCCTTTCACGCTAGCAACAGATACAATAACTTTTGCGAACAGCATAGAGCCAGATCTATGCTATTCGGATAGTGAAGCCAAACACACTACTTTGCTGAATAGCAAACAACATAGATCCTGACCAACACGTCGCGGCTGATCTGGATCTATGTTGTTTGCAAATGTGACTATTTACTCAGCATGCAACGGGTTAAGCAACTAAACAGAGACTGCTTTTCTAAAAGTTTTGTGTGAACCACCTCCGTGGTCGAGTGGTTAAAGTTGCTGACTTGTATACCGCTGTAACCTATCATCACTGGTTCATGTCCCGCTCAGGCCGTGTCTGTCTAGATGCAAAATTTGGCAATTTCTTACGGAGGTTGGTACACTAAGTACTGGTTAACCGTTGGAGCCTGCCAAGGAAAGGTCTGTAGCCTATCATCACTGTTTCAAGCCCCGCTCAGGCCGTGTCTGTTTATAAGAAAAAGTTGACAGTTTCTTACGGAGGTTGGTGTACCAATTACTGGTTAACCGTTGGAACCTGCCCAGGAAAGGTGTTGTCAGGTAAACTTCCCGCCGACGATATAGCCCAAAAATTGTGCTGATGAAGGCGTATAACAAGAACAAACAAGCTTCAACCCGTGGGTGGTCTGCACAGACAGGCTCGACTGTATTATGATATTGTGAATCATCACGCGCAAGCATGTATCACATACAATGGGATGATAAATTATGACCAATAATAATGTGCATCCACATCACAGGCCATGCTGACAGTCAGTTTACAAAAACAACATGTTGTTTGTCGCTGTAGCATGTCTTTATGACAAACATCTGCCAAGTTTATCACTTGGGTAAAAACTAAAAAGCTACGGTCAATGCTGTATGATGAACAAGTATGTCACTCTACGGTCAATGCTGTATGATGAACAAGTATGTCACTCTACGGTCAATGCTGTATGATGAACAAGTATGTCACTCTACGAAATTAAAGAAAATAATGTTCTACTGACCCATTGTTTCAAAGTGACGTATATATTTTCACCCTAATCGGCTATTATTGGTTGCGATATGACACTGACAACTTGAAATAGACCAGGGATCATTCTAGAGGGTGATGTGGGCGAAATTGTCACCCTAGGGACCCTGACTTCGCCCTCTGGGTGCCCCACTTCTCCCTAAAAAAAAATGTCTTTTTTTGGTTTTTACGATTTTCAAACAAAATTTTGTCTAGTAAGATACACTGGCCCATTATAAAGCACTCCTTCTATTCAAATGTTGTATTTAACGGTTGTACTGTGCATTTTAACCCTACTTTGCAGAAGTATATTAAAGAACACCATTTAAGGAAGCGATCACGCGCTTTCTTACTTCTCCCAAATATTCTGACCTAGAATGAACCCTGGAGTACTGAGACTAAAGAGGTGGTTACCAGTGGTCGACATATATATGTTGTTTGTGTTAATCTTTATTTGTTGAAAATCAACTGCTTAGATGAATAAAATGCTAAATATGCACTAGCAGTATAAAATGATTAAAAATATTGTGTCGATTAATTGCGTGTAGTTATTCGATTTTAAATTTAATACAGCGTACTGATGCGTAAATGTGATAAGGCTCAAAAATATACAGGCAAACAAACATTTTTTCATCAAACTTATCATTGTTGTTACTGTGGTATATAACCTGGGAACAGGCGTCGATATATTTTGCCTGGTCAGTCAAATAAATATATTTTAACATCGAGACTATTCATTGGGCCGTATTGAGTTTCTGATCATATCAACACCTGGGGAAACTTGGGGGATTGTCCGTGTAATTATTGACTCGCATTAATCCTATTAATAGGCCTATTAGCATGTGACTTAATTAATGATGTACGTACTTGAATCGAAAACGAGACACTGCAATGTTGATAAAACTTTATAATTGGCCGCCATTGTTTGCGGGTCAACGGAACGATAAATAGTTTCTAAAAGTACAATGTGCATCAGATCTGACATATTTACTCAATATTTAAGTCGAATCGACCCATTACCATATACCGGTAAACGTAATAGTTAAAATCCGCCATCTCGTAGATATAACACAGAAACGGGAAATTATATGTTTGCAATATAAATGAGTCTACGGGAGCATTCGTGCATATTCGGAAATAATCGTGCCTGTTCGGCGATTTCCGATAGAATTCCGTTTCTATATTTAGCAATATTACCCTGTAGAGAAGAGTTGTCGTTCTTCAAATCAAATGTAAGTAGATGGCTCTACGATCGGAAATCAAGTTTCCCCAGGCTGTCATTTTGCCAGAGGTTAAAAAGTGAAAAATCGACAGACTGAAACTGTGGTAAAGTGATAAAAATGATCTTACACCCGCTGTGATTTCATACCATATTTTATGAAATTTGTTTTGGAAATATGCTATTAACCCATTTCATTTTGGATACATTTAAAGGCTTTTGCAAACAACATAGATCCAGATCAGCCGCAGCGTGACGCTGCGTGCTGATCAGGATCTATGTTGTTTGCTACATAGCCAAGTGTCTTAGCAATATCATGTGAATAGCAAACAGCATAGAGCCTGATCAGATGGCACGTTCTGTGGCCATTGATCTGGCTCTATGTTCTTTGCAAATACCGTTTGAACGGTATCCAGAATGAAATGGGTTAAGCGAGCCCTTTCCACGAGTGTAAGCTCCTATATATATTTTCACCGCTAGCGTGCAAATAATTAAAATCTAATAGAAGGAAAGTGTGGAAGTCATTATAGTGCAGTGGTAGAGCGATCGCTTCAGGTGAGAAAGGCCCAGAGTTCAAGCCCCGCTGGAGCCGTTACGATTGTGCCCTTAGGCAAGACATTTAAATTCCACATTGCCTCTTCTCTCTCCTTCATGGCGATGTATTCCACCAGGAATGACGTCTCGAGAGAGTGATTAATATAAGTTGTAAGAACTTGTTTTGCAATCGAGCTAAAAATAAATTTGTATAAACTAAGGACAGCGTTATCTTAGCTGATATAATTATATATATTATCTGTCATCTGGAGCAATTAACTATATGTACATAGTATGTACACAATATTAGCGGTCTAATCCTACAAATACTAATATACTAATTGATTGAAGTTGTTAAGGAAGTATAGTATGTCTAATGTCAAGTAGATGCTCACGCCACAATTTCCCGGAAGTATTGAGAGCTATTGATAAGAAATACGTTCAGCTTGAACCAACAAATTAAACTTGTAAAGATAATATCATACCGGTAGGCTATTTAGCATGATAAAGACGTACACCTTTGAAAACAAGACTACATGTGAAAAACCACCACTTTAAACTTTATATTTACTTTACGATTGCGAAACAAGCGTTAACAACTTATATGAATCGCCATTTTAAGTGGATGAAAGCGTATATGTGGTTATTCGCGTGGGAGAAACTTGTGTATCCGGAGAAACCGCACCTGTACGATCTGGTGACAACTCTACAATCTCATTTACTTCCCAGTCCGAGGATCGAACCCGGGTTGCATTGGTGAGAAGTGAGCGTGCTAATCGCTGCTCTAATCAGTAATCAGACAGCACCACCATTTGGATCTCTAACAGACTAAGCTGTTTAAATCAAATTCTGTCCATCATGTAAATAAGGACCACTGTTTGCCAGGCGTTATCTTTAAATAACTTTACACCGAGATCAGTTGTGCAGTACAAAGTTTGAACCAAGATCAGTTGTGCAGTACAAAGTTTGAACCAAGATCGCTTGTGCAGTACAAAGTTTGAACCAAGATCGCTTGTGCAGTACAAAGTTTGAACCAAGATCGGTTGTGCAGTACACAGTTTGAACCAAGATCGCTTGTGCAATACACAGTTTACATGGAGATTTGTTATACAGTATAAAATTTACACCAAGATTTGTTGTACAGTATAAAATTTACACCGGCGACAGTTTATTTTCTACCGGAACCCAGTCTGGCAGGGCCAGGCCTCTCCTTGAAAGACATTAGTGCTTCCCCCCCCCCCGATTAATGTTAACACACTGTGAAATTAGTCCCACTAATCACCACCATGTTTTAGCCCTGTGGGAACGAATAATTTACTGTCCTTTTGTCAATTCCGACATCTGAGCTTATCGGGGCCCCAATATGTTAAAACAATATTTTCTTGTCACTGACAACCATCCAGCGTAGATAAACAATACAAACTTTTGAAATCTAAAAATACTTAAATGAACACAGAATATACAATATAATATATAAGGATCCCTCCTATCTCCATTCCACTATCCATCTTTTATCATTCTCTATCAGTGTCCCCTACACCAATCCCTGATGACAGCTACCCATATAGCTACAAATATCAATCATAATGGTTTACATAAACACCTTATATAACCCTGTTTGGCTGACATTAATTTTCATGTCTACACTGTGTGTGTTTTACGTTTATTTATCGTCGCTACCGGTTGCCCATATGAGCGACGCCTCCTGAAGAGAGTTTAATTATTTTAGATTTTGGAGGATAGTGCATGATACAGACAGAGACCCATTCCAGAATCTCTGGTTCTTTCACGTGCACGGTGTAAAGCACCGACACAAGACCTCGGTTTAACGTATCATCTGAAAGACTGTTAATTTTATTAGGGTCAGACGGGGGATCGAACCTGCAATCCCTGGATTACCAGTCCAGCGTGTTACCACTGGACTACAGATCCGTCTGTATGTCTACACTGATCCCCTAAGCATATTTTTATAGTCCCTCCCCCACACCATATATAAAAACCTCATATGTTTATAAAAATGACTATGCACATACTATATTAAGTAATGCATAACGTTGATACTGTCATGCTGTATATATATTATGTTAATACTATGAAATTATGAGGAATAAAAAACAATAAATAAATAAAAAACAATACAAATAAGTACTTGTGACAATTGTGACGGTTCTTAGTGGCTGCTTAGCATAGGTGACTGCTTAATAGAGGTCAAATGTATATAAAAACAACATTTTGGGAATCTGGCAACTGGCTGCTTAATGCAGGTTGGCAGTTACCCGGTAAGCAGCCACTCTCTGATTCCCTTGGCTGGCTGCTTAAAACAGGTTTTTGACTGTAATCTCTTGAGGAGGCGTTGCTCATATGGGCAACGGGTAGCGACGATAAATAAGCGTAAAGCACACACTAGGATTGTTTTTTAAAACTTTATTTGATTGCGAAGCAAGTTTTAACAACTTATATTAATCGCTCTCGTTGGCGCGGATGAAAGTGTAAATGTGGTAATTCATGTGGGAGGAAACCGGAGTACCCGGGGGAAATCCACCTTTCCGATCTAGCTACCACCTTACCATCTCACATACTTCCTGGTCCAAGGATCGAACCCAGGTTGCATTGGTGAGAAGCACAGCCAAGGATTGAGTTGAATGCAAATGGTTACCTGACTTTCCCTGTCACAATTATCATGACACATGTTTTGATAATTTGTGTGTGATTGTATCGGGGGGGGGGGGGGAAGCCCAGGAGTCGGTGGTTGCTCATTATGTATATTTAGACATGATTCAGTCGATGAATACCATGGAAATCAATAATGAATCCCACAAACTGCTGTCCTAGCTATAGCTATCACCATATGCTGCATTAAGTCCAATCACCATATGCTGCATTAAGTCCATTTGTCTGGCAAGTTCATACTTAGACACTTGGTGAATGGTCCATTAACCCTTTCAACACCACATACCGCTAAATAGTCTTACAACAAGTGTAGATCCAGATGAGCCAGCTCGTGACGAGTGGTCTCATCAGGTTCTGTACTTTTCCCCAGTAATATTACTATTTTTAGACAAAATTACCCATTTTGATAAACGTACTGGTCTAAATGTAATTTTCTTATTAATTTATTTGTCTAAATATATAATGCACCAGTCCATGTCAGTTACTTGGTGTTGAAAGGGATAACCATTTATCATTTGGAATTCTTAAAGCAGCATTACATCGTATGAAATAAAAGATATTTGAAAAATTCAAATTTTACGTATGGGTAGCAATGCTGGTACACATTCTAACATTATACTTTGTATGCTTATGTTCAATTGGTAAACAATGTTTGTTTGCGATAAAACAAACTCGAAACCGAAAGTAGGACGTTCCGAGTCGATCGATTACGTACTTGTTTACAACCAGAACGCATCGTCCGTACTTGTTTACATTCGGAATGCATCGTCCCCATTTGTCCCACGTTGTCTTTTTAAATTAAATTACTTGAGATGTTGATTCATACCTCTGTTATCTAAGTCTTTTAGGGACATGTCTACATCTGTGCGTGTTTACATTTCGTGTGTTGATAAACAAATTCGCGTATACGACGGTTTGTATTTATTGGAATGTTATCGTTTCTGAGCGACTATTTTGATTTTTGTAAACACACACACATTAGTATTTATATTTTACCCAAAACATCCTTTATTACGATGTAATGCTGCTTTAAATTTTGTAGAATGTTGGATCATCCCCGTGTACAGGTTGTAAACACATTTTATATGCAAATTTTAAAAAAAGTTATAACAAATATTTAATTTATTTTTGGTGAGTTGGAGAAAATATCCACTACTGAGCCTTGTATAATTTAGAAGATGAGCTTAATAAATAGAAATTGATAAAGACAGTAACCTAATATTCTATTTATCCTATCTTCTGATAAGAATATGATAAGAAATAGGTTTAACCCATTTCATTCTGGATACCGTTCAAACAGTATTTGCAAAGAACATAGAGCCAGATCAACCACCATGGAACGTGCGTCTGGTCAGGCTCTGTGCTGTTTGCTATTCAGATGATCTTGCTAAGACACTTGTCTATGTAGCAAACAACATAGATCCTGATCAGCACGCAGCGTCACTCGTCTGGATCTATGTTGTTTGCAAAAGCCTTTATATATATATAGATTCATAATATACGTATGTTACTATATATAGATTCATAATATGCATCTATATTTAGTAACACACGGAAGTAACGTAAAAAGGTAAATATTAATTATTAACAGGAACGCTAAACACTTAACCCGTTGTCTGCTGAGTAAATAAAATCACATTTACAATTGGAAGCTTCTTTATCTATCGTCATGGTTACGGTTTGTCGCGAACACGTACAGTATTAATAAATAAATGTGATTATCATTCTTCAGTAAATTTCTGACAAACCGTAGCAATGACGATAGATAAACAAGCTTCCAGTTTGTCGCGAACACGTACAGTATTAATAAATAAATGTGATTATCATTCTTCAGTAAATTTCGTGACAAACCGTAACAATGACGATAGATAAACAAGCTTCCAATTGTTTGCCATTTTACTACATACAATAGGTGGATGTTTCAATAAAATGGATATATTACCCTCGAACGTTATAACTGCCTCTGTGCTGCATTATATTACAATAAATAAGTGTGTATGAGAAACTTGAGTATGCATAGCCAACACTCTCGGCACTCCTTGTGTCGCTAGTCAATAATCAGAACGTTCGTGTCATATGTTTTTAAAGCGACATTACATCGCAAAAAGCCCCAAAAATGATTTTTTACTTATAAATAGCATTGCTACTACAAATTCTTCCGAAATAATTCAAACACTAACTTTGTTGAAGGTGTTTTCTCTCAAAGGTGAAAGTCGGATTTCATATAATGGTCAGCTATGCACGTGAATTGATGTTTGTTTACTATTGGAGTCTATACCAATTAAGTGCGTGCTAATGTCGTTTAGAGATATTTAAATCGTATTAGTCGTAAAATGCACAGGCACAAAGGGTGAGATATAACGGTAAATCTGTACCATAAATCGTGTTATTCAGGATACACTCATTGCATTATGCACGAGTGTTGACCCTGGTGAGAATAATTATGTATGTGAAAATAATGATGTGCAGGTGAATGCATGTGAAAATAATTATAATTACCGGTATGTGCGGGTGAAAATAATTATGTGCGGGTGAAAATAATTAAATTATGTGCGGGTGAAAATAATTATGTGCAAGTGAAAATAATTATGTGCGGGTGAAAATAATTATGTGCGGGTGAAAATAATTATGTGCAGGTGAAAATAATTAAATTATGTGCGGGTGAAAATAATTATGTGCGGGTGAAAATAATTTATTATGTGTGGGTGAAAATAATTATGTGCGGGTGAAAATAATTATGTGCGGGTGAAAATAATTATGTGCTGGTGAAAATAATTATGTGCGGGTGAAAATAATTATGTGCGCGTGAAAATAATTATGTGTGGGTGAAAATAATTATGTGTGGTTATTAGTTAAAATACTGAGTTTCTGTGGCTACATGTATATACGATGTATGTTTATTAATTAAAAATTTAAAATATTAAATTTTGTTTGCATATTTACCATATAACATGTTTGCCAAGAATTCAACTATTCTTCTTGGGGAGAGATGTTTACTTATGTTGTTAGAACTTGTTGCCCAACCAATCTTGCTTTTTCTTTGCTTTGTCGTGTTTATGTATGTAGTGTAAATGTCAAATAGCAAATAAACTAAAGGGAAATATTTGAGAAAAAATTATACACTGCCGGTAATAGGAAATTGCATTCTGCAGATATTTTCCTTTGTTCACAGATTAGTGTCACTTTACACTATGCCGGTAATAGGAAATTACATTCTGTAGATATTTTCTTTTGTTCACCGATTAGCAGCACTTTACACTATGCTGGTAATAGGAAATTACATTATGTAGATATTTTCTTTTGTTCACCGATTAGCAGCACTTTACACTATGCTGGTAATAGGAAATTACATTCTGTAGATATTTTCCTTTGTTCACAAATTTAGCATCACGTTATAATTATTCTCAAGTCACATTTCCTAAATTGCACATTTCACGGCCGATGACACACTCACTTATATGATTGTGATATGATGCTGAACTCAGTAGTGAGACCATTCCA
The DNA here is from genome assembly GCA_014843695.1 of Archivesica marissinica. NCBI lineage: Eukaryota > Metazoa > Mollusca > Bivalvia > Venerida > Vesicomyidae > Archivesica > Archivesica marissinica. Next base: position 2,591,337 of record CM026401.1, read on the forward strand.
TTAATAACTGTTGGCTTTGTTGACTAGGGTATTACAGAATAGCAAGGAAACAAATGTATGTGTCACTCAGGTCATCTTGGAAAAATACAGTCTACATCCGCTATGTCAAAGTCGGTTATGTCGAATTCTCCGGGTTATCTCGCGAAGTCGGATCAAAGTCCTGTTTCAGACACTATAATTTTTACATATAACTGGCTCTGTTTATATCGAATTTCAAGTCAAATTTCGGTTATGTCAAAGTATTTTGTTCTGTCCCACGGAATGTAGATGTAGACTGTAGTTGGATCTAAATCTGGAACTATCATTGGTATATCTAGGTAGGTGACTGGTCAGATTTATTTTGGCTGGAAAATATTAGACAAATGAAATGTGCGATGTATGCACGATCCTGTTTACCGTACCTACTCGCTTATAAGACGGCTTTTTTATCACCAGATTATTGTCTAAAAATCTTCTTTTTTTTCTCTTTCTTTCTTTCTTTCTTTCTTTCTATTTTTTAATCAGTTTGTTCCAATTAAATAATTGATGACCGTTGAGAAATAACTGAAAGTGTGTAACAAAAGCTTTCTTTGTGAAATTATTACTTGTATATTACCTCCCTCTATCAGTAGACTGAACTTATCGATAACATTTTAGCAAATCAAATTTATTGTTGCGCATCAGTGCATTTTTTATGATTTGACATAATACAGTGCTTTATTAAAGCGACATTACATCGCAAAAATCAAATAAAATGAATTTCTATCAAGTATGAATGCATTACTACTACACATTCTTCGGAATACATTCGAACACTAACATTGCATCAATAAACAGTGTTGTTGTGGTATACAAACTTTCAAAATTGAAAGTAGGATTTCATATAACGGTCATCCATGCTTCTGAATTGACGTTTGTTTGTCATCAGAGTCAATACTAAATGCGAGATAATGTTGTTTAGAAATAATTTAACTAAGATTAGTCTACAAATAAATATGCATAAATGTGAGATATAACGGTAAATCTGTACCATAAATCTCGTTATGCAAGGAGTTGTATTACGCATGAATGTCGACCCTATTTACATTATTTTGTTATGTCAACAAATCGCGTATTCGACGTCTGATCAGGCTCTATGCTGTTTACTATTCGGATAGTGGAGCTAAAACACTTAGCTGAATAGCAAATAACATAGATCCTGATCAGAGGCGGCGTTACAGCGTGGCAGATCTCTGGCAGGTCAAGATTTTTATTTTTTAGCAAAATACAAATTGATATAAAAATATAGAGGTTGATTAATTGATGGGTATATACTGACACAGGTCTGAATGAGGGTGGTGGGTGGTGGGTGTTACTGACACAGGACTGAATGAGGGTGGTGGGTGGTGGGTGTTACTGACACAGGTCTGAATGAGGGTGGTGGGTGTTACTGACACAGGTCTGAATGAGGGTGGTGGGTGTTACTGACACAGGACTGAATGAGGGTGGTGGGTGTTACTGACACAGGTCTGAATGAGGGTGGTGGGTGTTACTGACACAGGACTGAATGAGGGTGGTGGGTGGTGGGTGTTACTGACACAGGACTGAATGAGGGTGGTGGGTGGTGGGTGTTACTGACACAGGACTGAATGAGGGTGGTGGGTGTTACTGACACAGGACTGAATGAGGGTGGTGGGTGGTGGGTGTTACTGACACAGGACTGAATGAGGGTGGTGGGTGGTGGGTGGTGGGTGTTACTGACACAGGTCTGAATGAGGGTGGTGGGTGTTACTGACCCAGGTCTGAATGAGGGTGGTGGGTGTTACTGACACAGGTCTGAATGAGGGTGTGGGTGTTACTGGCACAGGTCTGAATGAGGGGGTGGGTGTTACTGACACAGGACTGAATGAGGGTGGTGGGTGTTACTGACACAGTACTGAATGAGGGTGGTGGGTGTTACTGACACAGGTCTGAATGAGGGTGGTGGGTGTTACTGACACAGGTCTGAATGAGGGTGGTGGGTGTTACTGACACATGTCTGAATGAGGGTGGTGGGTGTTACTGACACAGGTCTGAATGAGGGTGGTGGGTGGTGGGTGTTACTGACACAGGTCTGAATGAGGGTGGAGGGTTGGGTGTTACTGACACAGGTCTGAATGAGGGTGGTGGGTGTTACTGTCACATGTCTGAATGAGGGTGGTGGGTGTTACTGTCACAGGTCTGAATGAGGGTGGTGGGTGTTACTGTCACAGGTCTGAATGAGGGTGGTGGGTGTTACTGACACAGGTCTGAATGAGGGTGGTGGGTGTTACTGACACAGGTCTGAATGAGGGTGGTGGGTGTTACTGACACAGGTCTGAATGAGGGTGGTGGGTGTTACTGACACAGGTCTGAATGAGGGTGGTGGGTGTTACTGACACAGGTCTGAATGAGGGTGTTGGGTGTTACTGACAAAGGTCTGAATGAGGGTGGTGGGTGTTGGGTGTTACTGACACTGGTCTGAATGAGGGTGGTGGGTGTTACTGACACAGGTCTGAATGAGGGTGGTGGGTGTTACTGACACAGGTCTGAATGAGGTTGGTGGGTGTTACTGACACAGGTCTGAATGAGGGTGGTGGGTGTTACTGACACAGGTCTGAATGAGGGTGGTGGGTGTTACTGACACAGGTCTGAATGAGGGTGGTGGGTGTTACTGACACAGGTCTGAATGAGGGTGGTGGGTGTTACTGACACAGGTCTGAATGAGGGTGATGGGTGTTACTGACATAGGTCTGAATGAGGGTGGTGGGTGTTACTGACATAGGTCTGAATGAGGGTGGTGGGTGTTACTGACACAGGTCTGAATGAGGGTGGTGGGTGTTACTGACACAGGTCTGAATGAGGGTGGTGGGTGTTACTGACACAGGTCTGAATGAGGGTGGTGGGTGTTACTGACACAGGTCTGAATGAGGGTGGTGGGTGTTACTGACACAGGTCTGAATGAGGGTGGTGGGTGTTACTGACACAGGTCTGAATGAGGGTGGTGGGTGTTACTGACACAGGTCTGAATGAGGGTGGTGGGTGTTACTGACACAGGTCTGAATGAGGGTGGTGGGTGTTACTGACACAGGTCTGAATGAGGGTGGTGGGTGTTACTGACACAGGTCTGAATGAGGGTGGTGGGTGTTACTGACACAGGTCTGAATGAGGGTGGTGTGTGTTACTGACACAGGTCTGAATGAGGGTGGTGTGTGTTACTGACACAGGTCTGAATGAGGGTGGTGGGTGTTACTGACACAGGTCTGAATGAGGGTGGTGGGTGTTACTGACACAGGTCTGAATGAGGGTGGTGGGTGTTACTGACACAGGTCTGAATGAGGGTGGTGGGTGTTACTGACACAGGTCTGAATGAGGGTGGTGGGTGTTACTGACACAGGTCTGAATGAGGGTGGTGGGTGTTACTGACACAGGTCTGAATGAGGGTGGTGGGTGTTACTGACACAGGTCTGAATGAGGGTGGTGGGTGTTACTGACACAGGTCTGAATGAGGGTGGTGGGTGTTACTGACACAGGTCTGAATGAGGGTGGTGGGTGTTACTGACACAGGTCTGAATGAGGATGGTGGGTGTTACTGACACAGGTCTGAATGAGGGTGGTGGGTGTTACTGACACAGGTCTGAATGAGGGTGGTGGGTGTTACTGACACAGGTCTGAATGAGGGTGGTGGGTGTTACTGACACAGGTCTGAATGAGGGTGGTGGGTGTTACTGACACAGGTCTGAATGAGGGTGGTGGGTGTTACTGACACAGGTCTGAATGAGGGTGGTGGGTGTTACTGACACAGGTCTGAATGAGGGTGGTGGGTGTTACTGACACAGGTCTGAATGAGGGTGGTGGGTGTTACTGACACAGGTCTGAATGAGGGTGGTGGGTGTTACTGACACAGGTCTGAATGAGGGTGGTGGGTGTTGGGTGTTACTGACACTGGTCTGAATGAGGGTTGTGGGTGTTACTGACACTGGTCTGAATGGGGGTGGTGGGTGTTAAATTGCTTTATTAAACAACTTCATATTGCATTCTCCCTTCAAATATTTTAAAATTAACATAAAAATTAAGCGAAAAATATGGGTGATGTTTCTTTGATCTTGAAGTGGAAGTCGTGATAGCTCAGTGGTAGCGCGTTCGTTTCAAGTGTGAAAGGCCCGGAGTTTGAGTCCCGTTGGAGCTGTTACGATTGTGCCCTTAGGCAAGGTATTTAAATTCGACATGCCTCTTCTTGCTCCCTCGTGGCGATGGATTCCACCAGGAATGAGGTCTCGAGAGTGATTCATATAAGTTGTAAGAACTTGTTTCGCAATCGAGCTAAATTAAATTTGTATTATACTAAGACAGCACCAATAGCTTAGATGATAATGGTGACTCACCAAATATTGTGGATCGATAACCCGGTAGCCAATCTGAGCAGTATTTCAGGCACAGATGGGTGTTCCTGTAGAACCGCCAGCTTGATAGCTTCCTCACATGATACAACTTGTGTGGCACATTCTAAGTAAAAGATATTATGGGACTTTAACATGGAAACTCAATTGGGACTTTAACAAGGAGACTAGATCAACACTGACTAATCACTGTTTTTTTTAGTTATTCCACTTTTCTAGTCTGTTGATTTTAAATAGAAGAAATTGGTCTTGGTGCATGATTACTGATATGTAATAAGTGATGATTGGCTGGTGGTGTGGTGTTTTACATTTATTTATCATCACTATCGGTTCCCCATATTAAGATAATTAGTCATTTTAGATTTTTGGAGGATAGTGCATGATACAGACAGAGACCCATTCCAGAGTCTCCTCTGGTTCGTTTTCGCGCACGGTGTAAAGCACCGACACGAGACCTCGGTTTAACGTCCCATCTGAAAGACTGTTAATTTTATTATGGTCAAACGGGGGGTCGAACCTGCGATCCCTGGATTACCAGTCCAGCGTGTTACCACTGGACTACAGATCCGTCTGATGATTAGCAATCCAACAACTTACATCATTAATATTATCATGCCCCTTAATTACATCATTAATTACCAATCTATCACACTGCCATGGTGAGTATACCTTGGAAAAATCTTAATTAGCGAAACAGGTAGCTGTTGGAACATTCTTACCTTCACCCTGATCAAAGTAGTACATCAAATATTCTTTACTTTCAACATTTTAATGTCTCAATTATTCTTTGCTTTCAACATTTTAAAGTCTCGAATATTCTTTACTTTCAACATTTTAATGTCTCGAATATTCTTTACTTTCAACATTTTAATGTCTCAAATATTCTTTACTTTCAACATTTTAAAGTCCCATTTTCTTTACTTTCAACATTTTAAAGTCCCAATTATTCTTTGCTTTCAACATTTTAATGTCTCAAATCTTCTTTGCTTTCAACATTTTAAAGTCTCGAATATTCTTTACTTTCAACATTTTAATGTCTCGAATATTCTTTACTTTCAACATTTTAATGTCTCAAATATTCTTTACTTTCAACATTTTAAAGTCCCATTTTCTTTACTTTCAACATTTTAAAGTCCCAATTATTCTTTGCTTTCAACATTTTAATGTCTCAAATCTTCTTTGCTTTCAACATTTTAATGTCTCAAATCTTCTTTACTTTCAACATTTTAAAGTCTCAAATCTTCTTTACTTTCAACATTTTAAAGTCTCAAATCTTTTTTACTTTCAACATTTTAATGTCTCAAATCTTCTTTACTTTCAACATTTTAAAGTCTCAAATCTTTACTTTCAACATTTTAAAGTCTGTTTTTTCTCTCTTCAGATAAAACAATAATTCATAATACAAATTTATCGTATTGTTCGCTTATTGATAATTGTTCGAGAGGAAGGTTGGTGGTTCTATCCGTCGTACCTGAAATACTGCTCGATGGGGTACCCAGGGTCTTCCTCCACCAGTAACAGCTGGGGAGTCGCCACATGACGAAAGCTGTTGTTGTGACTTTAAGCCCAATGACGAAAACAAGATCACTCCATTCTAGAGAATGCTTGTTCACTTACGTGAACGGTGTAGTTGTCACTGACACATGACCTTGGTTTAAGTTTAAACTTTATTTATTTTACAACGAAAACGGAAGCAAGTTTTAACAACTTATATTAATCACTCTCGTTGAGTGGGAGGGGGGAAACTGGAGTACCTGGAGAAAACCCATCTGTCCGATCTGGCGACCAGCGTACTATCTCACATACTACCTGGTCCGAGGATCAAACCCGGGTTGCATTGGTGAGAAGCGAGCGTGCTAACCACTGCGCTAATCGGACAGACCTTGGTTTAAAGTCTCGTCCAAAATACTCTGCTAATTTATTATTAGTTAACGGGAATCATCTGGACCAATGGTTCGCTACAAACTATAATCGATTTACCTCAGTTTAACCCTTTGAAGCTAGCGGCAGATAAAATCACTTTTGTAAAGTGCACAGACCGCTGATCAGGTTCTATATTGTTTGCTATTCAGATAGTGGAGCTAAATCACACGGCTGAATAGCAAACAACAGTGATCCGGATCAGAGATCCGCTGGATCTGTATTGTTTGCAAAAGTGATTTTATTTGCTCAACAGGCAAAGGATTAATCAACATAATCATGCATGTCCACAGAAAGAAGTTAAGAGTTAGCTTATACAAATTTATTTTAGCTCGATTGCGAAACAAGTTATTTCAACTTATATAAATCACTCTCGAGACCTCATTCCTGATGGAATCCATCACCACGAGGGAGAGAGAAGTCAACGTGGTATTTAAATGCCTTGCCTAAGAGCACAATCATAATGGCTCCAGTGGGGCTCGAACTCCGGACCTTTCGCACCTGAAGCGAACGCGCATCCACTGCGCTATCACGACTTCCGAAGGCAAAGGGTTAATCAACATAATCATGAAGATGTGTGAACTCCTGAAGCAAGCATGTCCAGAGAAGTGTCCAGAGAAGTGTCCACAGAAAGAAGAGTGTGAAACCCTTGGAGCGGACACAGATCTCGCGTAATAAAAAAACTGTTGAACATTTAAAGCTTGGTCTATGTAATACTAGTGCTAGCGAACTAGTAAAAAAAAAAAAAAAGGCAAAAAAGAAAGGAATGAAAAAAAAAAAAGAAGAAAGTGTGAACTCTGCAGATATGCACGTAATTTTTTTTTTTTTACAATATTACTACAAAATATAAACAAATGTTTCGCATTAATTGAAGGTATCCAATTGCAGACACAAAGTGTTTCACAAGTGCTATTGAAGAGTTCAAAAGTGTTTTAAGAGTGAAAGTACGACTTGAAACAGTTGTTGCAATTCAGATCACTTGTAGCTAAATTGGGCTTTAAAGTCTTATTGTGTAATAAATAATTCTAAAAGGAGCTACCGTTCATACTCGCCTATAAGACAAGATTTTTACCACCAGATAATGGCCTCACGGTTGGGAAGCTTCCCGTCTTAAAAGTGAGTGCTAAAATTTTAAATTATCGGGCATTTTTTAAAAATGTGTTAAATGGTATTCATAGTTACATTTTTGAAAAGAAAGCTCTCTACACTGAACATTTCTTCAACTTGCACTGGCCAAACATGCAATTTATGTGTCTTGTGTCCATTTTATCAACCTGTCTTATATATGAATGCTAAAACCCACAGATTTGTAGACCATAGTAGGGGGGGGTCGTCTTATAGGGGGGTCGTCTTATAGGGGGGTCGTCTTATGGGGGGTCGTCTTATGGGGGGTCGTCTTATGGGGGGGTCGTCTTATAGGGGGGTCGTCTTATAGGTGAGATCGGACGGTAAATGCATATTATTTGTATTAACATATGTATTAGTCATTATTAGCATAATATACATATATATAGTATACCAGGTGTTAGTATGGGTGTTTAGTACCTAAGTGTGATACATTGTTCACTATTGGTAGTGTCACTGGTATTACTGGTATTGATGCAGGGCCCCCTATCATTGCCATGCCTCCAATTGATGCCGTGCCCCTTGTCAATGCCATACCCCTTATCAATGACGTGCCCCTTGTCAATGCCATACCCCTTATCAATGACGTGCCCCTTGTCAATGCCATACCCCTTATCAATGATGTGCCCCTTGTCAATGCCATACCCCTTATCAATGACGTGCCCCTTGTCAATGCCATACCCCTTATCAATGATGTGCCCCTTGTCAATGCCATACCCCTTATCAATGACGTGCCCCGTGTCAATGCCATACCCCTTATCAATGACGTGCCCCTTGTCAATGCCATACCCCTTATCAATGCAGTGCCCCGTATCAATGCCATGCCCCTTATCAATGATGTTCCCCTTATCAATGCAGTGCCCCTTATCAATGCCATGCCCCTTATCAATGCAGTGCCCCTTATCAATGCCGTGCTCCTTATCAATGCAGTGCCCCTTATCAATGCCATGCCCCTTATCAATGTCGTGCCCCTTATCAATGCCATGCCCCTTATCAATGCAGTGCCCCTTATCAATGACGTGCCCCTTATCAATGCAGTGCCCCTTATCAATGCCATACCCCTTATCAATGCAGTGCCCCTTATCAATGCAGTGCCCCTTATCAATGCCATGCCCCTTAGCAATGCCATGTCCCCTATCAATGCCATGCCCCTTATCAATGCAGTGCCCCTTATCAATGCAGTGCCCCTTATCAATGTTGTTGTTTTGCAGTGCCCCTTATCAATGCCATGCCCCTTATCAATGTAGTGCCCCTTATCAATGTCGGCCCTTATCAATGCAGTGCCCCTTATCAATGACGTGCCCCTTATCAATGCAGTGCCCCTTATCAATGCCATACCCCTTATCAATGCAGTGCCCCTTATCAATGCAGTGCCCCTTATCAATGCCATGCCCCTTAGCAATGCCATGTCCCCTATCAATGCCATGCCCCTTATCAATGCAGTGCCCCTTATCAATGCAGTGCCCCTTATCAATGCAGTGCCCCTTATCAATGCCATGCCCCTTATCAATGTCGTGCCCCTTATCAATGCCATGCCCCTTATCAATGCAGTGCCCCTTATCAATGACGTGCCCCTTATCAATGCAGTGCCCCTTATCAATGCCATACCCCTTATCAATGCAGTGCCCCTTATCAATGCAGTGCCCCTTATCAATGCCATGCCCCTTAGCAATGCCATGTCCCCTATCAATGCCATGCCCCTTATCAATGCAGTGCCCCTTATCAATGCAGTGCCCCTTATCAATGCAGTGCCCCTTATCAATGCCATGCCCCTTATCAATGTCGTGCCCCTTATCAATGCCATGCCCCTTATCAATGCAGTGCCCCTTATCAATGACGTGCCCCTTATCAATGCAGTGCCCCTTATCAATGCCATACCCCTTATCAATGCAGTGCCCCTTATCAATGCAGTGCCCCTTATCAATGCCATGCCCCTTATCAATGCCATGTCCCCTATCAATGCCAAGCCCCTTATCAATGTCATGTCCCTTATCAATGCCAAGTCCCTTATCAATGCCATGCCCCTTATCAATGCCATGCCCCTTATCAATGCAGTGCCCCTTATCAATGACGTGCCCCTTATCAATGCAGTGCCCCTTATCAATGCCATACCCCTTATCAATGCAGTGCCCCTTATCAATGCAGTGCCCCTTATCAATGCCATGCCCCTTATCAATGCCATGTCCCCTATCAATGCCAAGCCCCTTATCAATGTCATGTCCCTTATCAATGCCAAGTCCCTTATCAATGCCATGCCCCTTATCAATGCCATGCCCCTTATCAATGCAGTGCCCCTTATCAATGACGTGCCCCTTATCAATGCAGTGCCCCTTATCAATGCCATACCCCTTATCAATGCAGTGCCCCTTATCAAGCCCCCCCCCCCCCAGTGCCCTTATCAATGCCATGCCCCTAGCAATGCCATGTCCCCTAGAGTGCCATGCCTTATCAATGCAGGCCCCCTTATCAATGCAGTGCCCCTTATCAATGCAGTGCCCCTTATCAATGCCAGCCCCTTATCAATGTCAGTGCCCCCTGATCAATCAGACCCAAGGCCCCTTATCAATGCAGTGCCCCTTATCAATGACGTGCCCCTTATCAATGCAGTGCCCTTATCAATGCCATACCCCTTATCCATCGCACAGTGACCCAGCGACAATGCAGTGCCCCTTATCAATGCCATGCCCCTTATCAATGCCATGTCCCTATCAATGCCATGTCCCTTATCAATGCAGTGCCCCTTATCAAGCAGTGGCCCCTATCAATGCAGTGCCCCTTATCAATGATGCCCCCCCACCCAGTGCCCCTTATCAATGACGTGCCCCTATCAATGCTGTGTCCCCATCAATGCTGTGCCCCTTATCAAGCCATGCCCCCATCATACCATGACCCTTATCAATGCCATGCCCCCTTATCAATGCCGTGCCCCTTATCAATGCCATTCCCCCCATCAATACCATGCCCCTTATCAATGCCATGCCCCCTTATCAATGTCGTGCCCCTTATCAATGCCATGCCCCTTATCAATGCAGTGCCCCTTATCAATGCCATACCCCTTATCAATGCCATGCCCCTTATCAATGCCATGTCCCTTATCAATGCCATATCCCTTATCAATGCCAAGCCCCTTATCAATGCCAAGCCCCTTATCAATGCCAAGCCCCTTATCAATGCCAAGCCCCTTATCAATGCAGTGCCCCTTATCAATGCCATACCCCTTATCAATGTCATGCCCCTTATCAATGCCATGTCCCTTATCAATGCCATGTCCCTTATCAATGCCATGCCCCTTATCAATGCCATGCCCCTTATCAATGCCATGTCCCTTATCAATGCCATGTCCCTTATCAATGCCATGTCCCTTATCAATGCAGTGCCCCTTATCAATGTCATGCCCCTTATCAATGCCATGTCCCTTATCAATGCCATGTCCCTTATCAATGCCAAGCCCCCTATCAATGCCAAGCCCCTTATCAATGCCATGCCCCTTATCAATGCCATGCCCCTTATCAATGTCATACCCCTTATCAATGCCATGTCCCTTATCAATGCCAAGCCCCCTATCAATGCCAAGCCCCCTATCAATGCCATGCCCCTTATCAATGTCATACCCCTTATCAATGCCATGTCCCTTATCAATGCCATGTCCCTTATCAATGCCATGTCCCTTATCAATGCCATGTCCCTTATCAATGCCATGCCCCTTATCAATGCCATGCCCCTTATCAATGTCATACCCCTTATCAATGCCATGTCCCTTATCAATGCCATGTCCCTTATCAATGCCATGTCCCTTATCAATGCCAAGCCCCTTATCAATGCCATGCCCCTTATCAATGCAGTGCCCATTATCAATGCAGTGCCCCTTATCAATGACGTGCCCCTTATCAATGCCATGCCCATTATCAATGCAGTGCCCCTTATCAATGCAGTGCCCCTTATCAATGCCATGCCCTTATCAATGCAGTGCCCCTTATCAATGCAGTGCCCCTTATCAATGCCATGCCCCTTAATGCCATGCCCCTTATCAATGCCATGCCCCTTATCAATGCCATGCCCCTTATCAATGTCATGCCCCTATCATGTCGCCATGCCCCTTATCAATGCCATGTCCCTTATCAATGCCATGCCCCTATCAATGCCATGCCCTTATCAATGCCATGCCCTTATCAATGCCATGCCCCTATCAATGCCATGCCCCTTATCAATGCAGTGACCCTTATCAATGCAGTGCCCCCCCCCCCTGCATCAATGGCGTTCCCCCATATTTTGTTTGACTGACAAGTCAAACTTTCACCCTGGAGTAGAATTACCCACTGCATGTTTTAAGCAGTAACTGCATACTTCCCTACACAGTTACTGTAGTGTCCTGTATTTTGTGCCCCTTATCAATGCAGTGCCTCTTATCAATGTCGTGCCCCTTATCAATGCAGTGCCCCTTATCAATGCCATGCCCCTTATCAATGTCGTGCCCCTTATCAATGCCATGCCCCTTATCAATGCAGTGCCCCTTATCAATGACGTGCCCCTTATCAATGCAGTGCCCCTTATCAATGCCATACCCCTTATCAATGCAGTGCCCCTTATCAATGCAGTGCCCCTTATCAATGCCATGCCCCTTATCAATGCCATGTCCCCTATCAATGCCAAGCCCCTTATCAATGTCATGTCCCTTATCAATGCCAAGTCCCTTATCAATGCCATGCCCCTTATCAATGCCATGCCCCTTATCAATGCAGTGCCCCTTATCAATGACGTGCCCCTTATCAATGCAGTGCCCCTTATCAATGCCATACCCCTTATCAATGCAGTGCCCCTTATCAATGCAGTGCCCCTTATCAATGCCATGCCCCTTATCAATGCCATGTCCCCTATCAATGCCAAGCCCCTTATCAATGTCATGTCCCTTATCAATGCCAAGTCCCTTATCAATGCCATGCCCCTTATCAATGCCATGCCCCTTATCAATGCAGTGCCCCTTATCAATGACGTGCCCCTTATCAATGCAGTGCCCCTTATCAATGCCATACCCCTTATCAATGCAGTGCCCCTTATCAATGCAGTGCCCCTTATCAATGCCATGCCCCTTATCAATGCCATGTCCCCTATCAATGCCAAGCCCCTTATCAATGTCATGTCCCTTATCAATGCCAAGTCCCTTATCAATGCCATGCCCCTTATCAATGCCATGCCCCTTATCAATGCAGTGCCCCTTATCAATGACGTGCCCCTTATCAATGCAGTGCCCCTTATCAATGCCATACCCCTTATCAATGCAGTGCCCCTTATCAATGCAGTGCCCCTTATCAATGCCATGCCCCTTATCAATGCCATGTCCCCTATCAATGCCAAGCCCCTTATCAATGTCATGTCCCTTATCAATGCCAAGTCCCTTATCAATGCCATGCCCCTTATCAATGCCATGCCCCTTATCAATGCAGTGCCCCTTATCAATGACGTGCCCCTTATCAATGCAGTGCCCCTTATCAATGCCATACCCCTTATCAATGCAGTGC